>PVJN01008277.1:0-51629 GCA_004026805.1 Lasiurus borealis
GCCAGCTTTCCTGTGGTTCTGGATGATGTCCGTTCTGTCTTTTAATTGTAGTTTTGAAATTGTTGTGCGAGGCAGCAGTGTAGGTGTTTACCTATGCCGCCATCTTGGCTCCTCCCAATATCACTAAGTCCATCTTTATTCCAACTTGTAACCACTTTTTTTGTGATTCTACCATAGACATTCAGTCCATAGCAGTTGTTTATGGATATCCTGCTCTCAATATGGTAGAATAGTTTTCCAAAAATTTAAGTCAGTAAGCATAATAGACCGCCCACGTGTGCAAGGCACTGATCTAACACAAGCAGAAAACCCATGGTGAGCAGGACAAATTCCCTGCCCTCCACAAATACACTGTTAGTTTAATTAATCATTTTCCTATGTCTTTTTTTGAAGGGTGTGGGAAACTACATATCCAAGACTACAAAATACTGTTTCTCTTTCCAAGATGGGATAAAGCTGTAGATGGGTTAGAACATGGTTTGCTTTCTTTCATTTTAAGCCATTAAAAGATGACCATATCAGAATGATATTGGGTAAAGGACCATAGAAAATCTGTGAGCAACCAGAATTGGATTCATGAGCTCATCTAGGACAAATACCCCACATGCCAAGTGTAATGAGGAGTCATCTGGTTGGCCCAGCACTCACCTACCAATATTTTTCTTTTGATCTGCTTCTATCAAGAATGCTCTTCCCCCATTCCAAACACGTGTCCCCTTGTTAGGTGACCTGCTCTCCAGGTTTCACTTGGTTGACACAGAAATGGACAGCTAATCTAAATCTCTTTCCTGGGACACTTGGACCTGTGTCAGGGGTAGCATCGCTAACTGTGGTCGAAGGAACCGTTGGTACCAACGTCACATGGAGAAAGCAGTCCACAGGAGGAAGGAGAATGTAGAGGAAAGAGAGAGATGAGAGATGGGCACCCTTGAGATGTGTCTAGTGGACTCTGCTTAGTCCAAGACCTTCCCAAGCCCCTGAGGTGGCCACACATTTCTAATAAATCCATGACTTGCTTTAACTCATCCAATAGGACTGTCATTTAAGAACAAAAGTAGCTGGATACACCACAAGTTCCACAGAGACAAGTGACTCTTGATTTAATACCCAGCCTGAAAAGTATGAAAAAAATAGAGGCCATCCCACAGAGCAGTCTCTATTTAGGGCATATTTTTGCACTTGGCCCCAAACCAATTTGCACTTCCTGTCTTATACTCACAGAAGCTGGCATCTGGGAGGGTTCAGATACTCTGTGTAGCCTACAGCCAGCAATGCTGAAATCTGATAGGAAAAATAAGAGAATTCATTTTCCATTAATAAGAAGCAACAGGCTCTTCATTGGAAGACTGGGTCCTTCACATAATTTTAACATTAATGTACTTTGTACCTATCAGGGGGTGTCTTTTCAGCAACATCCTTCCACTCCTCACACACAGAGATATGGTAGTCAAGTTCAAGGTTGGATGTGAATGTAATGAACAGTTCCGTCTCCTCTAAGGTCTCACATATAAGCACCTCATGTTGATTATACAGAGCATTTGTTTTCTTTTATTAGTTGCTTTTTATATGAATCAGGTCATATTTTGCACAGCATGAAAAAGCACCTTAAGAATTCAGATACTCTGCAAGAATCTTTTTTTTTTTTTTAATATAGAGGATAAATGCTCCTTCACAACCCCAACCAGCTCAATTAGTACTCCTTACCTTGGTATTGAAGAAGACTTAAAATAAATATCTTTGGTGGAATTTTAGAGAAAAATACATTGGCCCTGATTTGCTATTTAAAAAGAATCTGCTTTAGTGCCATGGAAGTCTAATATCTATCAACTAAATATTTAGTTTTTAAGATTAATGAAAACATTTTGATGGAAAAGATTATAATTAAATACCACTGGCTATGGATTTGAGTGAAACTAATCAATTTTACAACGCTTAGATACAGATACTTTTTTCCTGGATAAGCTTTTGTTTTTTTCATCAAAGTTCCTGAGAATGGGAAAAATGGGAAAAGCCTACTAAAGAAATAATCATTTAGACTCTGCTGCTTCACATCCAATTATTACTGCCAACAGGAGGAAGCCTTTCCATTTCTCCAAATGCACAGGAATCCAATTTGTTAGACAATTATTTAAACATCAATTACTAAAGTTATCCAGGTTCTGCTTTACAGGTAAACCCCATACCCATGGGTCCTGCCTATAGAAGTGAGGAATTTGAAGCTTGTTAAATGATATACTCAAACCCATACCAAACAAGAATGGCAAAATCTACAGAATGATAAAATAGCTACTTCCAGGATTACTATTTTGAGTTTTCAAATGTACTGTTCAAGTTACCACACTCACTTGCAGAAGCTGATTGTCTTTTGTTAAACGATGTGGTTTTCATTATTCTTTGACTTTGGTATCAGGATGAGAGAGGCACCGATGAAGCAGAGAACAGAGAGCTTTAAAGAAGAGTAGTCTCCAAGATGATTTTTAACATCTCTCCTCTCTTGTGCCTGAAACTCTCACTGGGTGTCCTTTCTCCTGTTTCTTGTTCATTGACCCTCCCTGTCCTAAGTAACTAGGCATGCTGGAGGCCAAGTACTAGTAACTCTCGGTCATTACCCTTTATGATCAGTCTGGCTTTATAGGGTGAAATTATAGCTTGGAATAACTAGCATACAGAATAGTTCAGCTCTACTGGTGAGAAGGTGGGAAAGGATGGATGGAAAGGACATTTCCCAAGCCTCAGTAGAGGTTATGTTGGGAGGGCTGAACTCTCGGACTGAATGGGGAGCTGATTCTGGTATTCAGGGGTCAGCAAACAGTAATATATTGGAAGAGGAGAGCTTTAATGGGTGGATGGAAAGGCACCACATATTCTCCCCCTCTCCGTGACAGTTCTGTTGAGATGGAGCTGGGACAAAAGAACCTGTGATGAAGATCAGTGAATAAATAAATACAGCCAGCCCCAGACCTTGCCAACCTTAAACTAGAGAATGTACAATAAAAAAAGGAAGTATTGGGAGCCAAATGACAAAACCAAAAACATCCAACCAAACAAGCAAAACCAACCAAAGCAGAAACTAAAGAGGAGGAAACTGGGAGCAGTGCAAGGAGTAAATAAGCACTGAGTGGAGGGTGAATGTCATTCCTGCCGCAGTAATGAGCAAACCAATTGTCTATGGCAGATACTTACACCATTGCCGTTGTAGGCAAAAGACCAAATGTGGTGAGGGTGGAGTGGCAGGCTGTAGACAAATATTTATTATTATAGGGATTTACTTTAGAAACTGGACTACACTGCCACACAGTTAAAATCCTAGTATCGACAAGTGCGCTTATACATACACACCCCCCCAAAACAACAACAACAACAAAATCTTTAATGAAATCACTCTGTATGGGATGGATATTAAATCTATAGCACAGTGGTAGGAAGTGGATTCTATCTGTTACATAGAGAACCTTGTCCCATAAGTGTTTAAAGGAGTTTAAAGCACTTAAAATGTTGAAAGAAATTATCCTGCACATTTATGTGTTTACACATCACAATTAATCCCAAATGTTTAAGGTCCCATGGGCCAGTCACAGTGCTTTGCACAGAGTTCCACTTCAAATATTTCTCTGTCTTTGGGAATGGGACTGTGAAGACTGCTCCAGAGGATTGCTCAAGCCATGCCCTTCACATTAGAAAATGTTATAGGTAACTCCACTTCCAAGCATGATGAAGTAACTTGTACTAGACTTACTCTTTGGCTGTAAATAACTAGAAATCTAGACATAATGTGGGAGACAATTGTTTCCAGACATTATAGCCAGCATATAACTGTGATCCCCAACAGAAAGGAAGTTAATGAGGGACCCCTACAATCACCCTGGTCTTCTGCTTGAAGGCATTTTTCAAACTGTAGAACAAGAAGGAAGGACCTAAGTTTTGTTATGATGACGTGGTTAGAATTTCCAGAAAGGAGTACTGGAAAGGAGGGAGCTACAGAATGAAAAAGCTCAAAAACTCTGTATAAGGTTCCCCTAGAATCTTTTGGTTAATATTAAGTATGCACATGGAAGGTGAACCTCCATGGGTCTGTGTGAGGAGCTACCAGGGAGTTATAAGCTTAAAACACTCAAACTTTCCACAAGGCTTAAAGACATTTGTGCTCTGATCAACCAAAATGGAGAGAAATGATTGAGCACTCACGGCACTCATCAGGGACACCAGATAGGTCACAACACATAGTAGGACTAAACTAAGCCCTAGTATAAAGGTCACTCTGGACCCACAGTAACAATGCTAAACACAACCAACCCCAGATCTTGTCAACCTTAAACTAGAGAATGTAGTTTAATGGTTTTTGTATTAAAATTATTTACAGGTAAGTTATTTGCTTGCCACAATAAAACTCAATACTCTTTAAATGAAGACAACAAAATCCAGGCACTCAACAATACAATATAAAATTAAAGTCACTAGAGAAGTGAAGAAGCAGGAAAAAGCCAAAACCAATTGGCTCAGTGGAGAGAGCGTCGGCCTGCGGACTGAAAGGTCCCAGGTATAATTCCGGTCAAGGGCATGTATCCTGGTTGTGGGCATATCCCCTGTAGGGGGTGTGCAGGAGGCAGCTGATTGATGTCTCTTGCTCATCAATGTTTCTAACTCTTTATCCCTCTCCATTCCTCTCTGTAAGAAATCAATAAAATATACTTTTAAAAAAAGAAAAGAAGAAGAAGCAGGGAAAATGTAATCTGTAATCAGGAGAAATAAAATCAGCCAATAAAAAGGAGTGTCAGAGAAATTGCTGGACATGGCAACTAAGGACTTCAAAATAGTTGTTATAATTGAAAAACAATAACACATGAACACAAAGAAGAGAGAGATAAAAAAGAATCATGTGAAACCTCAAGAGCCAAAAAAACACAATAAGTAAAATAAAAAATGTACTGGATATATTTAACAGTAAGTTAGACACTGGAAAAGAAAAAAATCAGTGAACTAGAAGTGAGAGACAACTACCCAAATAAATCAAGAGAGAGGACAAAACTGAAGAAAAGCAAACACCAACAAACAATGACAAGATATCAAGCAGTATAATGTGCATGTAACATGAGTTCCAGGAAGGGAGGAGAGAGTACAGAACAAATTTTCAAAAATTAATTATCAAAAATTTCCAAACTTGGGGACAAATTCAAAGAAAAATAAAGTACATAATAATTAGACTTTTGGAAACAGTAATAAACTAGAAATCCTAAAAGGAATCAGAGGAAAAATTAACATTACATAGAGTGTAACAAAGATAAGAGTTATCATTAACTTCTCATAAGAAACAATGCAAGTCTGAAGAAAATAGGATGTCTTTACAATGCAGAAAGAAAAAAGCCTGTCAACCTAGAATTCTATATCCAAAGTCTTTTAAAAATGAAGGTGAAATGGACTTCAGACAATAACAACAAATCTGAGGTAATCTAATCACCAGTAGACCTATGTTTTAAGAAATGTTAGAAGTTCTTCAGACTTACATAAAAATAATACCTCAGGTGTTACTGGAAAGGAAAAGAGAGAACCAAAAATGGTAAATATGTGAGTAAATAGAAGAGATTATTGTTTTTCTTAAAAAAAAACAAACCCTGACAGTTTGACATGAAAATAAGAATTTTGTGAGGCTTATAGCATTTGTGACAACCATGTTCCAAACAGTGGAAGGGGAAGTGTCTTGGGGAAAGATTCTCACACTCCTTGTGAAGCGATTGTCAACACCATCCTAATAAAAAATCCCAGATGTCTTTTATGAAAGAATTGAGAAGCTAATTCTAAAATTTATAAAGTAGTACAATGATCCATAATAACCAAAACAATTTTGAAAATGAAGGAAGTTGGATAACTTATTCTGAGTTCAGGCTGTATTACAAAGCTACATAATAGTGTGGTATTGGTATAAGGATAAAAATGCAGCTTAATGGAACACAGTGAGTGCATAAAAATAAACCAACCTATATATGTTGATGCTTCAACAAAAGTGCCAAAATAATTCAATGGAAGAAAGAATAACTTTTCGACAATGATTCAAGAAAAAAACAAATATATATGGAGAGGGGGATTCAAAGTTACCTCAAAATAGACAATAGTCCTACATAAAGACCCTCAAATCATAATTTTATTTTTTAAAAAAGTAGATGGAGATTTTTAAGACCTTTGGCTAGGGGAAAGATTTCATAGACAGAAAACAAAAAACTTTAATCATAAAAAAATGATTAATTGGATTCTATAAAAATAAAAAAAATATCTGTTCTTCAGAAGATATTAGGATAATGAAAAGGTCCCCAAGTAAGAGGAAATAAGATGGAATTAAAGATAAAACTGGTCCTAGAACAAGAAAACAGAGGAGAATATAAACACAATAGGGGGAAACAACACCAGTGGTGCTCCAGAATCCGGGTTGGGGGAGGGAGTAGAAGCCAGGGGGAGTGCCAGGGATATTAGGCGCAGTACTACAGTCCTAACATCCGGTTGTGAAGTGATGTATTGCATTAATTGATTTTTGAATGTCAACCAGTTTTGCCACTTGGTTGTGGTGTATATTTCTATTTACTTATTATTGGATTTAATTTGCTTATGTTTAGTTGAGAGTTTTGCATCTATGTTTTTGAGAGCTATTTCTGTAGTTTTCTTCGTCTGGTTTTCACAGTAGGAAATCTGGGCTCATGGAATGATTTAGGATGTATTCTTTCTGCTTCCATTCTCTGAAAGAGATTGTAGAGGATTGGGGCAATTTCTTCATTAAATTTTTGATAAAGTTTTACCAGTGTACCCATCTAGGTCTGGTGCTTCCTGTTTTGGAATTATTCATTATTGATTCAGAATAGTTAAGCCTATTCAGAGTGTCTGTTTCTTCTCGTGTGAATTTTATCAGTTTGTGTCTTTCAAGAAATTGGTCCATTTCATTTAATTTATTGAATTGGTAGGCATAAAAGTGTACATAGTACCTTTACTCTCCTTTTAATTTACATAAGCTTTATAGTGATGTCTCCTCTTTCATTTCTGATATTAGTACTTTATGTCCTCTTTTTCTTCTTAGTTAATCTAGCTAAAGGCTTATCAAATTTATGGATCTTTGCAAAGAATCAGCTTTTGGTTTTGTTGATTTTCTCTATTGATTTCTGTTCTATTATTTTTTCTTCTGTTTACTTTGGATTTAATTTCCTTTTCTTTTTCTAGTTTTCTAAGGTGGAAGCTTAGATTTTTATGTTAAATCTTTCTTCTTTTCTAATATTTGCATTCACTGCTTAAATTTTCCTCCATGAATTACATTCACCACATCTCACAAATTTTGATAAACTGTATTCTCATTTTCATTTAGTTCAAAATATTTTAAAATTTCTTTAAATCGTGTGTTATTTAAAAGAGTGTTGTTTAATCTCCATGCATTTGGGGATTTTTCCATTTATCTTTGTGTTCTTGAGTAGACATGATACAATTTCTAGTCCTTTAAATTTGTCATGGTGTATTTTATCTCGGCACATGTTCCAGGTGAGCTTGAAAGAATAGTATTCTGCTATTATTGGAAGGAGTAGCTGATAGATGGCAATGATGTCCAGTCACTTGATGGTAGTTCAGCTATGTCTTTACTGACTCTACCCCTGTGGAAATCTCATTCCTTCATATCCCACACTCTGCCAGGGCTAGGCATTAGCAAAACTGCTTTTATTGCCATGTACAGTAGTGACAGGTCAGGGAGACAGGTGACACCTGGTATCAGGCAAAGCCGTCAAGCAGTGGGTCACCCTGGCCCAGGGACCTGGCCTGGGCTTTTTCTGCTTTCACAGGAAAGCAATATGAATCATAAACTCTAGCAGATTAGTCTGTTTCCCTCCTCAGGAGGAACAGGGGTGGGTAACATTCTAGCAAGGATTTCCAAGGGCAAGGCCAAGCACACAATCAAGAAAGAAACTGGCACTATGATAGACAGCACACTTCACAGGAAACCTTACTAAGGAAACTTAGTAGGACAAAGTTTTAAAATAAATATAAGGTGTATCTTCAGAGTAATACAATAAGGTTTCAAACAAGAACCAATTAGATATATTAGAAATAAGTGACTGAACAGTGAGCTTGAGGCTTAGGGTGAGGAATTTTCCCAAAATGCTGTACGAATGGATAAAGGAATAGAAAGTAACTTTTACTAGTAAAAAGTCATTTTGGCTATAGTATTTTGAATTACCTAGAGAGGAAACAGGGAGGCTAATTGGAAGGCACTGAGATGTTCCAGCTGAGAGATGAAGGGATGGAAACTAGGATGGTGATAGTAAGGACTTAGATACATGCTCACAAGGCATTAAGGAGATAGACCCAGAACGACTTGGGGAATGGTTGTGCAGAATGAGATAGAGGGAAGAACAAGATACTCCTAGGCTGCTGACTATAGCAACTGGGTGAATGGTGACACGTTCATAAAGAGGGGAGTACAGAAGTAGAGCTAGACATGACAAGAGGATGACCAAAGATTCAAAGGCGCTGAATTTGAAAGAGCAGCGATACATCCGAGTGGCACTGCCTAATGTGCAGCTGGATCTTACGGGTAGGTCCCGAGTCAGGAGAGAGCCTTGGCTGAAACAATTCACAGAATGGATCTAAGAAGTTATGGAGAAGCCCCAAAAGCCTTTGTTTATGTAGGTTATATCTATCAATATTTACCATAGTTGAAATTAAAATTCATTTAACTGTTTGTTAATTTATTTAAAACAATAAACATTCTATGTTTGTGTACATTACGTTAATAAAATGTATTTATAGTATTGTTCTAATTTTTGCAAGCCTCCTTAACATTTTAGTATTAAAAAGTCAGATGGACTCTTGTATTTCCTCCTGCGTCTGTTGCAACATGTTTTGGTTGAAGTGCACACAAAAGAAAATCCACCTTACTAGACTTGTAGTTGGAATAGAGAGGAGTACTTTAGATATTTCTTTTCAGATAACTATGGATATTCTTATTTGACATTACATAAAGCTCAAAAGTGGTAGCTTCTTTATTTCTAAAATTTTATATTTCAATTATGGTTTACATTCAATATTATTTTGTATTAGTTTCAGGTGTATAGCATAGTGATTAGACAATCACATATTTCACAAAGTGGTCCCCCTGATATTTTATTTATTTATTTTTATTATTTAATAAATATTTATTGTTCAGTGTTTTTACATTTGTTTCTCTTTTTCCCCCCATAGCTCCCCTCCCTCTACCCTTACCTCCCCCCGCATTGTCCTCATCCATAGGTGGATGATTTTGTCCAATCTCTCCCTGCACCCTCCTTTTCCCTTTCCCCCTGAGAATTGCCAGTCCACTCCCTTTCTATGCTCCTGATTCTATTATATTCATCACCAGTTTATTCTGTTCATCAGATTTTTAATTCACTTAATTTTTATTTTTTATTTTTTAATTAATGTATTACATGTATACATATCTTCCCATTGCCCCCTCCCACTCCCATGCATACCCTAACCCCCCAGTGTCTTGTGTTCATTTGTTATGCTAATAAGCATGCATACTAGTCCTTTGATTGATCTCTTATCTACCCCACCTCTCCCTAATTCCCACTGTAATTTCATAGTCTGTTTGATGCTTTACTGCCTCTGTATCTATCTTTTTGTTCATCAGTTTATAATGTACTTTATTATCCATAAATGAGTGAGATCATGTGGTATTTTTCTTTCAATGACTGGCTTATTTCACTTAGCATAATGCTCTCCAGTTCCATCCAGGTTGCTGCAAATGGTAAGAATTCCTTCTTTTTAATGGCAGCATAGGATTCCATTCTGTAGATGTACCATAGTTTTCTGATCCACTCATCTGCTGACGGGCACCTAGGCTGTTTCCAAATTGTAGCTATTGTAAATTGTACTGCTATGAGCATAGGGGTGCATAAATCCTTTCTGGTTGGTGTTTTTAGTTTCTTAGAATATATTCCTAACAGTGGGACTGCTGGGTCAAATGGGAGTTCCATTTTTAGTTTTTTGAGGAATCTCCATACTATTCTCCACAGTGACTGCACCAGTCTGCATTCCCACCAGCAGAGTTCCTTTTTCTCCGAATCCTCACCATGTACAGTATTATGCCATCTGCAAATAAGGACAGATTTACATCTTCTTTTCCTATTTGGATGCCTTTTATTTCTTCCTCTTGTCTAACTGCAATGGCTAATACTTCCAGTACTATGTTGAACAGGAGTGGTGAGAGTGGGCATCTATGTCTTGCTCCTGTTCTTAGTGAAAATGGTTTTAGTTTTTGCCCTTTGAGTATGATGTTAGCTCTGGGTTTATCATATATGGCTTTTATGATGTTGAGGTATGATCCTTCTATTCCCACCTTGTCAAGAGTTTTTATCAAGAAAAGGTGTTGGATTTTGTCAAGTGCTTTTTCTGCATCAATTGATATGACTATGTGATTCTTATCTCTCAATTTGTTTATGTGATGTATCAAGTTTATTGATTTGCGGATATTGTACCATCCTTGCATTCCTGGGATGAATCCTATTTGGTCATGGTGTATGATCTTTCTGATATACTGCTGGATCTGAATTGCTAGAATTTTGTTGAGAATTTTGGCATCTATGTTCATGAGGGATATTGGCCTGTAATTCTCTTTCATTGTGTTGTCTTTATCTGGTTTTGATATTAGGGTGATGCTGGCTTCATAGAAGGAGCTTGGAAGTGTTTCTTCTTCTTGAATTTTTTGGAATAGTCTGAGGAGGATAGATTTTAATTCTTCCTTGAATGTTGGGTAAAACTCCCCTGTGAAGCCATCTGACTCCAAGATTTTGTTTGCTAGAAGCTTTTTGATGAGTGCTTCAATTTCTTTCATAGTTATTGTCTTATTGAGATGTTTAGATTCTTCCTGATTGAGTTTTGGAAGATTATATTTTTCTAGGAATATGTCCATTTCCTGCAGGTTGTCCAGTTTGTTGGAGTAGAGTTGTTTATAGTATTTTTTAACAATCCTTTGTATTTCGGTGGAGTCTGTTGTTATTTCATCTCTTTCATTTCTGTTTTTGTTTATTTTGGTCCTCTCTCTTTGCTTCTTGGGGAGCCTGGCCAGAGGTTCATCAATCTTGTTTATCCTTTCAAAGAACCAGCTCTTGGTTTTGTTGACCTTTTGTATTTTTTATTTTTTTGGTCTCTATGCCATTTATCTCTGCTCTGATCTTTATTATTTTCTTCCTTCTGCTTACACTGGCCTTTTCCTATTGCTCTCTTTCTAATTCTTTGAGTTGTAGGGTTAGGTAAATTATTACCATTGTTTCTTGTTTTGTTTGTTTGTTTGTTTGTTTGTTTCAGTAGGCTTGTAGAGCTATGAACTTTCCTCTCAAGACTACTTTCACTGTGTCCCATAGATTTGGGATTGTTTTGTTTTCATCTTCATTTGTTTCCATGATCTTTTAAATTTTTTCTTTAATCTCTCTGGTAACCCAGTCATTGTTTAATAGCATGCTGTTTAGTCTCCAGGTGTTTGATTTTTTTGGATTATTTTTATTGTGGTTGATTTTCAGTTTTAAGCCACTGTGATCTGAGCAGATGCTTGATATTACTTCTGTCTTCTTGAATTTGAAGAGACTTTGCCTATGACCCAACATATGGTCTATCTTTGAAAATGACCCATGTGCACTTGAGAAGAATGTATATTCTGTGGTTTGGGGGGTGAAATGTTCTGAAGATGTCAATTAATTCCATCTGGTCTAGTGAGTCATTTAGGATTGATGTTTCTTTGCTGATTTTTTTGTTTATAGGATTTGACCAATGTTGATAGTAGGGTATTAAAATCTCCTACTATAATTGTATTGCTGTCAATCTCTCCCTTGATATCCACCAAGAGTTTTTTATATATATATATGGGTGCTCCTGTATTGAGTGCGTATATGTTTACCGGGGTTATTTGTTGTTGTTGGATTGCTCCATTTATTATTATTATTATTATGAAGGGGCCTTCCAAATCTCTTGTTATGTCCTTTACTTTGAGATCTAATTCGTCAGATATAAGGATTGCTACCCCAGCTTCTTTTATTTCCATTCTCCTGAAAAACCATTTTCCATCCCTTCACCCTCTGTCTGTGTTTGTCTTTTTTTCTGAGGTGGGTTTCTTGTAGACAGCAGATATATGGGTCATGTTTTCTTATCCAATCCATTACCCTATGCCTTTTGATTGGGGCATTTAATCCATTTACATTTAAAGTTATTATTGATAGGTGCTTATTTGTCACCATTTTTATTCTTTACCCCTGTGTTTCTTCTTCACTTCCTCCTCCTCCTATTTCTCCTCCTCCTCCTCCACCTCCTTTTCCTTCTCCTCCTTCTTTTCCTTCTTCTTTTTCTTCAGCAGACCCTTTCGCATTTCTTGCATTGCTGGTTTTTTGGTAATAAATTCCCTTAGTCCTTTTTTGTCTGTGAAGCTCCTGATTTCACCTTAAACTTTGATTGATAGCCTTGCTGGGTACAGTATTCTTGGATTCAGACCCTTCTTTTGCATGATTTTGTACATTTCATTCCATTCCCTTCTGGCCTGATGAGTTTCTGTTGCTAATCTGATGAGGGTTCCTTTGTAGGTAACTTTCTGTCTCTCTCTGGCTGCTTTTAAGATTCTTTTTTTTAAAATATATGTTATTGATTTTTTACAGAGAGGAAGGGAGAGGAATAAAGAGTTAGAAACATCAATCAGCTGCTTTTCGCACACCCTCACTGGGGATGTGCCACAACCAAGGTTCATGCTCTTGACCAGAATTGAACCTGGGACTCTTTAGTTGTAGGCTGATGCTCTATCCACTGAGCCAAACTGGTTTTGCTCGCTTTTAAGATTCTTACTTTGTCGTTGATGTTTGTTAATTTAATTATAATGTGCCTTGGCTTTGGTCTTTTAGGGTTCATTTTGCTTGGGACTCTGTGAGTTTCTTGTATTTGTGTTTTTTTTTTCTATATCAGGGAAATTTTCTGTCATTGTTTCTTCAAACAGGTTTTATATTTCTTGCTCAGTTTTCTCTCCTTCTGGAACCCTTATTATGAGAATGTTGTTTTGTTTTGTGTTGTCCCTGCTTTAAAATTTTTTTTCCTAAAAACTGCTCTACTTTTCTACCTTGATTTCTAGCTCATTAATCTGGTCCTCTTCTTCTTATAGTCTACTCTTGATGTTTTCTATTGAGTTCTTTACAGCAGCGATGTCATTTTTCATTTCTTCTTCATTTTCTCTTGGTTCTTACATATATTGTCAAATTTATTTTCCATTCTTTTCAGCCACCTTATGACCATTTCTCTGAATTCTTTCTCTGACAGGTTCCTTGCTTCCATTTCATTTGCTTCCTTTCTGGTGATGCCTGCTTTTCTTTCAGTTGTGGGCTGTTTCTTTGTCTCCCCATGGTCTCTCTTCTCTGGGTGTCTGGTTATGTAGTTCTCTCTCCTGCACTGATTTAAAGGCACAAAATACAACACAACCATGTACAATGCACAAGGCACTGAACAGAAATGTATTAATGATATTAATAACTCCAAATAAAGGTGATCACCAGGGAAAGGCAAATTAGAGGATAGGAGAGAAAAAAAGAAAGGAGAGCAAAAATGAAATTGGATTAAGGAAAAATAAGTAAGAGAGAAAAGAAAGAGAATACAAATGAAGAGGGAAACAAACTTTATATATGGGGAGAATACTCCAATTTAACAGCCACTAATCCCAACAAATGCCAGCAATAAGTACCTGGAGATGAATACAGACTACAAACAACTAATGTCAAGTGAGGCGAGGAAAAACAGAAGCAAAAAACAAACAAAAATAAAACAAACAAACAAGAAGAATAAGCAAAACAATCTCACAAACAAGCATAAAAATCGATATAATTAATAATCAAGGAAACAAAAACAAAAGAACAGAGAAAAAATGATTTTTTGGATAGTGAAGTCAGAGAAGAGAGGTGTGTATGGACTTAGAGCAGGGGATTAGAAATTAGATGAAGTAGGGTGAAATTTTAACAGGGGGTAAAAAGAAAGAGTAGGGAAAGTCTAAAGCAGGAAAAGGGTAAGAGAAACAGGACAACAAAAGGGGAAAAGTTAGGTAGAGAGTGATGGCATGAAGGTAAAGTTGAGATAGAGTAAAATGATGAAGATGAAAATAGAATGTAGAACACTAATCTCAAAGTAAAAAAAAAGAGAAAATAAAATGATACTTTAAAAAAGATAAAATAATACTGATTAAAAATAAAAATGTAATAATTAAAAAGGTAAAATCAAGTGAGGAAAAGAGAAAAATAATAGTTTCTTAAGTAAAAGATGAAAAAAATAAAAATAAAAATGTGCAGTAGTGAAGGGCATTTACTTTCTCTAGTGTTCTGTTTGGCAAGCCTGTTTTCTAATCTGGACAGTTTGCAGTTTCCTGTGTTCCACTGCTCTTCAGTGTTGTAAGCCAGTCCTGATTTTTTAAGTAGGGAGTGTGTCTTAATTTCTTATATTCCTTTATTTGTGTTTACACAAGAGTCAATTTGTGATTCAACCCCTGGGTGGTAGTGTTTCTGGATTGACCGAGTCTATAGGTCCTCTCTAGCCAGTGCTTACTTAGATCCTGCTTTCCCTGTAGCATTCAATACCGCTTTGTGGGAATGGGGTTCCCCAGAGGTGGTTCTCTGATGGTTATTCCCCACTCTGATCCCCAGGTTCCAGAAAAACAACTTTCCCTTGCAGTCTGTTAGGGTGTCTTCAATTGGGTGATTTTATGTATTGGGCTTAGTAATCAGAAGCAAGGATTTAAAGAGGAAAAAAACTAAACAAATAAACAAACAAAGAGCCAGTGTAAGTGTGCGAATTCTGGGGCTGTTGCAAGTCTGTGCAGTCATTTTTTTCCCCCTTGGGTCTAAGCAGCTGGCACACTTTTAAAATTTTTAGGCTGTCCTTTTGAGTTAGATCAAAATGGGTTGCTTTTTAGAGTTCCTTTCTGTTAGCAGCTCTGAGGACTCCCTTCTACATTCATGGATCATACCAGCTCCAACAGCCATGGATTTTTCTAGGAGCAGACTTGACCTAGTCCTCCAGCTCCCGCAGTGCGCGCATTTCTCTCTCCAGGATCAGAGACCTCACCTTATCCCAGGTGAAATCTGACCTTTCTTAGTGGAATGTAGAGCTCCTCTGAATCTGCATGTTTGTGCCAATTGGGGACCAGTGTTCTGGTTCGCAGCTGTTTGGTGGGTGCCGTAGTTTTAGATTTTCAAGCTTCTGATAACATCCACTTTCCCCTTCAAGATGGCGTGGTCTCCACATCTGAGCCGGTACTCCAGGAGGGAACACAGCAGCAGTGGGGGCTGCCCTCTCAGGGGAGCCCTGTCCAGCAGTCCCCCACTATCTCCTGGAGTATGGTTGTTCTCAATTCACCAACAAACACTCCCCATGCAACCCTCAGCTGTTCTATCTGCTCCGGGACAAGGCTCCGGACACTTCTGTCTATTCCGTGCCATTTTTTTCTAATTTTCCCCATCCACATTCTTATGTTGCTGACACATAATCCTTGTTAAGGGACTGACTGATCCCAGATAGATGGGATCCTAATTTAATTAAAACCCTTTAATTACCTGCAACACACAGCCTTGCAAGTCTAATGTAGAAGGGGGCCTGTGGCAGGCAGGGAATGGTTGATAGAGCAGAATGCTTGCTGGCCCCTCATGGGTGGAGGGAACCAGGGTCCTCTTCTCTATTTTCTGACACTGTAAGTTGTTTCAACTCATTTCCAGGCATATTCCCCCTCTCATCTTAGACTCAGCCATTTCTTGAAGAAGCCCTTATTCCTTTTATTGAAGAATGGCATTAGAAACCAAGATCTGAGCAATACATGTGCTCACTGCAATTGGAGTATCACTGATTCTAGACTCAGCAGACAGAACTTGGGAACATGAGTGTGCACATATCCATAACTATTTCTATACTAGACACCCAACGCACAAAGATTCATACAAGAATGGGCCTTCCTTCCTCTTGGCTGCCAACACTGCCTTTGCTCAGGCTAGATATGCCTTTCCACCTTCCCATGCTGCCCAGAGGCCTGGAACAGCTGGGGTGGTGCAGAATGCCTGCATCAATGCCATGGTGACAATGCAAGTGTCCCGCCCTTGGCCACTTGGCACTTGTGTAAGCCAATTAATCCACCATCTTTGTTGGGCTAATTTGCATATTCACTCCTGATTGGCTGGTGGATGTTGCAAAGGTACGGTCAATTTGAATCGTTCTCTTTTATTAAAGTAGATATATCATCTGTAGCTATATGAAGTGAAACACGAGTTTATACTGATGTCTCAGACCGATTCACCTCCTGATTCATTTTAGGCTTCCCCTGCTTCTTTGTAAAATTCCAGCCCAGCACAGAGGAACTGGTGCCCACTACCCACCATCTTTTGCTAATCTTGTTAATCTAAGTGAACCTGCACTTGTTCATCCCTCCACCTGTAAGAAACAACTTTACAGCTAACGTTCAAGCACATGTGTGCAGTGTCTTGTCTTCATTCTTACAGACACACTCATTCCCAGTTACTCAGGGAGTACCTTTCTACAGTGTGAGTGGCATGCATTGGTACACAGCTACATTCTTTTGTGAGTCTACATTCCATCCTATAACCCTCTGACCTCCTAATTGCTTTTTAATGGGTTTGCATTAAGGTTTATTCTTTATGCTATAAGAGTCCATGGGCTTTTGCAAACACAATGAGATGTCCCCACCACTATAGTGACGTACAAAACTGTCTCAGTCCTAAAAATCCTCTATGTGCTTCTTCTAATTCAAACCCTCTCATCTCCAAGTTCCTGGCAACAACTGATTTGTTTCCCATTTTATAGTTTTCCTTTATAGGAACATCATATCAATGGAATCCTAGTGTGTATACATCCATTCAGAGTGGCATTTTTCACTCAGCATAACGCACTCATATGTAGGACAATGCAATGTCCATTCATGTTGGTGAGTGGATTGGTAGTTTATTCCTTTGTAATCTCTGAATTGCATTCCATTGTCTGGATGGACCACAGTTTTTTTATCCACCCTCCTACTGAAGGATATATTTTTTGGGATTCACAATCTGTACATGAGGTTTTGACGATTATGAATAAAGCTGCTCTAAACATGCATGTGCAGGTTTCCGAGTGCATTTTCAAATCAAGAAGTAAATGCTCACGACTATAATTTCTGGATCGTATGGTAAGAGCATGTTTAGCCTCAGAGAAGCTGTCAGATTATCTTCTGAAGTGGCTGTGCCATCTGGGTTCCCACCTGCTGCTCCACCTCCTTGCTAGAAATTGCTATTGTCACTTTTTTGGATGGTAGCCATCTAACAGTGGGTCCTGGTATCTTACTGCTCATTCCATTTGTTTCAGTCCATGTTGGAGCCCATTGGAGCATGGGGTGATTATTCACTGCCTCTGGGTTTTACATGGCTTTTTAATGACTCCAGCCAGGTCAGTAGGCTTTGGAAGGCAGCAGCATGGTTCCCCAGCTGTCCCTGAGCCTGTGGGAATGTTAGATATAGACAGAAGCATGGGATCTGAGTAGAGATTAGGGAAAATAAAGTGACCAGAAAATAGAGTAGAATGGAGCCCTGTTCAAGGCAAAAAGAGTTTTAAAGACCCATTAAAATATTTGTAATTAAGAAAAATATAGTTAAAGAGGCAAAAATTTGTATACTAGGAAATGATGGTGTACAGAACCGCTTGTTCTTGACCTCTGCCAACGTCACCCTTACTGCATCCTCATCTCACCAGCTAATGGCAAGCCTGTACCTGCCAGGTGCACAGCTTATCTGTTCTCTCATCAGCCCATGTGGGCCGATAGGGACAATAAGGTCCCCGGTGGGCGAGAAGCTGGCTCCAGCCCTACTTTTGTTTGCACGATGTCTGGTTCTCAGTGATGCAGGATGAGGTCTCCAGGTGCGCCAGCAAGTTTTTCCTGTTTCCTAGGGCCTCAGCCCCTGGACCTTTCACTTCTTCCTCACATCCAGGCACAGGCTGTTTGCACAACTGCTCATCTCAGAATGAGAGAACGTTCTGTGCCAGGAAATGAAGACGAAGAGTAAACTCCCCTGCCATTTCTCTTGCCTGCCTCTCTTCTTCGCCCCCTTTTCGTAGTCCACTCCTCCTCCCTCCTTTTCTTTGTTATTGTCACTAAAATCTTTGAGAGTTGGGAAGCAGTCCCGGAATCATATTCTGCAGAATCATACCAAGTCCACACAACTCTGGGAGACACCATTGTACCCTCTGCTGAACAATCTCAAACTCTCCTGTTGTGGTATACGCCATAGATTAACTTTCAAACCAGAAATGCTTTTCTGTTCTAAAATGACCAGTTTTTAAAATTAACCTAAAATGATATGAACATCCAAATACCACATATAAAAAAGCTAGATATCAAAAAGTATGTATGATTCTATTTTATATGAAGGTCAAGAACAAACAAAGCAAACTTACAGTGTTTAAGTCTTAAAAGTAGCTAAGTTTGGGGAATGTTGACTAGAAACAGTATAAGGGAGCATTATGGAAGGGGGAAATAGTCCATATCTCCTGATGAGTGTGTGTGTGTGTGTGTGTGTGTGTGTGTGTGTGTGTGTGTAGTGTGTAGTGTATCCTTGAATGAATTGAATGTTTCTGACCCTCCACAATTCATAAGCTGAAAGCTTAATCCCCATACGAGGCTGTGAGGAGAGATGGCCTCTGGGAGTGATTAAGTGATGAGAACCAGCCTCCTGCAAGGAAGGAAGTGGTGTTTCAGAAACAAGAGCCCGAGGGCTTGATTCCTGGCTTCTGCTCTCTGTCACAGGAGGACTTGACCAGAAGCTGCTTCTCAGCAGATGCCACATCCCCTGGCACTTGGATTATGGACATCCCCACTCCAAACTGTGAGAAGTAAAGGTTTATTTCTTAAGCCACTCAACCTACGACATTTTTGTGTGAGCGCTGCAGACTATGACAGTCAATAAACTGTATACTTTATAATATTGTACTTTATATCCATTACCATTTACTAAAGTATAAGGAAAAAGTTTCCCTGAAACAAATGGACTAACTGTGAACACTTAGTGCACACTATTGATCAAACCCCCAGAACCATACACGTAGCCAAAACCCACAGAGCTGAGTGTGAGCCTGGAGACACACAGCCAGGTAGGGAGCTTCCATGGAGAGTCACAGGGTGAGGCTCACAGCTATTGGACTACAGGCTAGAAAATTTATCCTAAATAGGCAGTTTTCTTTATGTTCAAAGGTATTTTGTCACTGTAAGAGACCAATCATAACACAATATGTGGAGCCCATTGACTCTATGAGCTGGAGGGAAAATATAGTGAATCCTATTTCTGGAATCTGTGTGTGGTCACTGACCTCAAGATCTCTGCCTCAAAACAGCTCTGCTCTTCAACCACCAAGTTAGTTACAGGACACAGATTTCTTTCTCATACACAGTGAGAGTGCAGATCCTCTCCATCAGGCCTAGCATCCCCAGGTGTGAATGCTCTCACCCCTTCTGCGATTCTGTGAAGCTCATAGACTATGACATCCTCCTGGAGTCATTCATTATGTCATTCTCTCTGCGGTTCACAATGCAATCCTCCCTGTGGGATTCCCTGTACCATCTCCCTGTGTAATTCACTGTGCCATCTCTGTGTATGATTCACTGTGCCATCCTCCCTGTGTTTATCACTGTGCTATCTCCCAGCTTGATTGATTGTGCCATCTCCCTGTGTGATTAACTGTGCCATCCCTCTGTGTGATTCACTGTGCCATCTCCCTGTGTGATTCACTGTGCCACCCTCCGTGTGTGATTCACTGTGCAACTTCATGTGTGATTCACTTTGCCATCTCCCAGTGTGATTCACTGTGACATCTCCCTGTGTGATTCACTGGGCCATCTCCCTGTGTGATTCACTATGCCATCCTCCTTGTGTGATTCACTGTGCAATCCTGACTGTGTGATTCACTGTGCCATATCCCTGTATCATTCACTTTGCCATCTGTCTGTGTGATTCACTGTGCCATCCTCCGTGTGTGATTCACTGTGCCAACTCCATGTGTGATTCACTTTGCCATCTCCCAGTGTGATTCACTGTGACATCTCCCTGTGTGATTCACTGGGCCATCTCCCTGTGTGATTTACTGGGCCATCCTCCCAGAGTGATTCACTGTGCCATCTCCCTGTGTGATTCACTTTGCCATTTCACTTTGTGATTCACTGTGCCAACCTCCCTGTGTGATTCACTGTGCCATCCTCCCTGTGAGATTCACGGTGCCAACACCATGTGTGATTCACTTTGCAATCTGCCTGTGTGATTCACTGTGCCATCCTCCCTGTGTAATTCACAGTGCCATCTCCCTGTCTGATTCACTGTGCCATTTCCCTGTGTGAGTCACTGTGCCATCCTCCCTGTCACTGTCTCATTCCCTGTATCATCTCCCTGAGTGGTTCACTGTGCCATCCTCCCTGTGTGATCACTGTGCAATCTACTTGTGTGGTTCACTGTGCCATCCTCCCTTTGTGATTCACTGTGCAATCTACTAGTGTGATTCACGGTGCCTTCTTCCTGTGTGATTCACTGTGCCATCCCCCTTTTGTGATTCACTGTGCCAACTCCCTGTGTGATTTACTGTGCCATCCTCTCAGTGTGATTCACTGCTCTATCCTCCGTGTGTGATTCACTGTGCCAACTCCATGTGTGATTCACTTTGCCATCTCCCTGTGTGATTCACTGTGCCATCTCCCTGTGTGATTCACTTTGCCATCTCCCTGTGTGATTCACGGGGCCATCTCCTTGTCTGATTCACTGTGCCATTTCCCTGTGATTCACTGTGCAATCCTCCGTGTTACTGTCTGATTCACTGTATCATCTCCCTTTGTGGTTCACTGTGCCATCCTCCCTGTGTGATTCACTGTGCCATCTCCCTATGTGATTCACGGTGCCATCTCCCTGTGTGATTCACTGTGCCGTCTCCCTGTGTGATTCATTGTGCCATCGCCAAAATGTGACATTCACTGTGCCAACTCCGTGTGTGATACCCTGTGCCATCCTCCCTGTGTGATTCACTGTGGCATCCTCCCTTTGTGATTCACTTTGCCATCTCCCGGTGTGATTCACTGTGCCATCCACTTTGTGTGATTCACTCTGCCATCTCCCTGTGTAATTCACTGTGCCATCCCCCTTGTGTGATTCACTATGCCATCTCCCTTTGTAATTCACTGTGCCATCCCCCTTGTGTGATCCACTGTGCCATCTCCCTGTGTGATTCACTTTGCCATCTCCCGGTGTGATTCACTGTGCCATCCTCCCTGTGTGATTCACTCTGCCATCTCCCTGTGTAATTCACTGTGCCATCCCCCTTGTGTGATCCACTGTGCCAACTCCCTGTGTGATTCACTTTGCCATCTCTGTGTGTGATTCCCTGTGCCATCCTTCCTGTGTAATTCACTGTGACATCTCCCTGTGTGATTCATTTTGCCATCTCCGTGTGTGATTCCCTGTGCCATCCGTCCTGTGTAATTCACTGTGCCATCTCCCTGTTTAATTCACTTTGCCATCATCCTGTGTATTCACTGTGTCACCTCCCTGTGTATTTGACTGTGCCATTCTCACTGTGTGATTCGCTATACCATCTCCCTGTGTGATTCACTGTGCCATTCTCCATGTGTGATTCACTGTGCGATCCTCCCTGTGTGATTCACTGTGCCATCTCACTGTGTGAATAATGGTGCCATCTCCCTGTGTGATTCACTGTGCCAACTCCCTGTGTGATTCATTTTGCCATCTGTGTGTGATTCCCTGTGCCATCCTTTCTGTGTAATTCACTGTGCCATCCTCCTTGTGTGATTCACTCTGCCATCTCCCTGTGTAATTCACTGTTCCATCCCCCCTGTGTGATTTACTGTGCCAACTCCCTGTGTGATTCACTTTGCCAACTCTGTGTGTGATTCCCTGTGCCATCCTTCCTGTGTAATTCACTGTGCCATCCCCCCTGTGTGATTCACTGTGCCAACTCCCTGTGTGATTCAATTTGCCATCTGTGTGTGATTCCCTGTGCCATCCTTTCTGTGTAATTCACTGTGCCATCCTCCTTGTGTGATTCACTCTGCCATCTCCCTGTGTAATTCACTGTTCCATCCCCCCTGTGTGATTTACTGTGCCAACTCCCTGCGTGATTCACTTTGCCAACTCTGTGTGTGATTCCCTGTGCCATCCTTCCTGTGTAATTCACTGTGCCATCTCCCTGTGTGATTCACAATTCAATCTCCCCGGTGATTCACTGTGCCATCTCCTTGTGTGATTCACTGTGCCATCTCCCTGTGTGATTCACGGTGCCATCTCCCTGTGGTTCACTATGCCATCCTCCCTGTGTGATTCACTGTGCAATCTCCTTGTTTGATTCACTGTGCCAACTCCCTGTGTGATTCACGGTGCCATCTCCCTGTGTGATTCATTGTGCCATCCCCAAAATGTGAGATTCACTGTGCCAACTCCGTGTGTGATACCCTGTGCCATCCTCCCTGTGTGATTTACGTGGCATCCTCCCTTTGTGATTCACTGTGCCATCCTCCCTGTGTGATTCACTCTGCCATCTCCCTGTGTGATTCACTGTGCCAACCCCCTGTGTGATTCACTTTGCCATCTCTGTGTGTGATTCACTGTGCCATCCGTCCTGTGTAATTCACTGTGACACCTCCCTCTGTATTTGACTGTGCCATTCTCACTGTGTGATTCGCTATACCATCTCCCTGTGTGATTCACTGTGCCATTCTCCATGTGTGATTCACTGTGAGATCCTCCCTGTGTGATTCACTGTGCCATCTCACTGTGTGAATAATGGTGCCATCTCCCTGTGTGATTCACTTTGCCATCTACCGGTCTGATTCACTGTGCCATCCTCCCTGTGTGATGCACTCTGCCATCTCCCTGTGTAATTCACTGTGCCATCCCCCCTGTGTGATTCACTGTGCCAACTCCCTTTGTTATTCATATTGCCATCTCTCTGTGTGATTAACTCTGCCATGTACCTCTGTGATTTACTGTGCCATCCTCCCAGTGTAATTCACTGAGACATCCTCTGTGTGTGAATCACTGTGCCATCTTCTTTGTGGCTAGGCTAAGCTTTTGTCTCACCTGTCAATCAGATAGAGTCACTGGCTCCCTTTGTGGATTCTGAGGCTGGAGTATGGTTGAAGATGTTGACAGTCTCGTTGGATTTTAGGGTGCTGGAGCTACGCAAGATGTTTCCTTCAATATATTAAAGTAACTTCCTAAAATTTATCACCTTGCTTCCCTCTATACAAATCTACAGGATCTCATGTTTTTGCTAAATATTACTTAATGTTTCAAATAGGTACTTTTCCATTCTCTCTTATATATACACGTTATAATTTTATATTTGAAAAATGTAAAATTACATCATTGTGTCACTAAAGTAATATATTTATTTTTAACCAAACATGGCCTGCTCATGTGTGACTCCCACCCCTGCTGCCTGGGGCACAATGTGTACAATGGCACAAGATGCAAACAGCGAGTGGTGGTTTATCCCAGAGTTAAAGGCAGATTTTAAAATTACTTAGTTCTAGCTCATAGCCAGCGGCGAGGGAGAACAGGATGGAGGGTGAGAGAGCAACTGAACAAGTAACAAAGACCTCTCCATCCGCAGTCTCCTCTCCCCAACCCCAGCCACAGCCCACATCCCAAAGGCAAGTGACCTAGGAAAGGCAGCTATCCGTCTTGAAATAGGCACACAGCTTCGAGGACGAAGAGCTAATGAAGCACGCGATGAGCTATGCCAGAGCCATAAACTCGCTGGAGGCCTTCTGCTCCACAGGGTGAAGCCTCCGCGGGTGCTCATGGGCAGCCCAGCTTGTGCTCACAGCCAGAGCGGGAGTGACCCAAGCGGGGCTGAAGGAGCAATGACTTTCTGGTGAGAAGACACTTGTTCTGCGCTTTGTCTTCGTTCCCCACAGGGGTGAGCAGAGCAAGGGCAGATACTGCTGCTTACACACGGTTCTGGCTGAGGGCTCTGGGAACCCCATTCCCAGCGCCATCCATCTCCCAAGGCTGGCTTGCTAAGGGGAAGGGGGCCTCTGGGATAATCAGGGTTAACCTTCCCAAGACAAGTTCTGGGCTCTGGTGAGAACCACCAACTTTAATGTGGACAAGTTTGCTAGCTTCTCTGAGGTGGTGGCGAGAAAGGAGGCCAGGGAAGCTAGCCAGAACAAGGGCAGACGACAATGTGGGCATGAGAGACGTCATGTCCTACCTAATCCCAGAACCTGTGAATGTCTTTGATTATGTGGTTGGGGTTGCAGATGAAGTTAACTTTCTAATCAGCTGACCTTGAGCTGCAGGGATCATCCTGGCTACGTGGGTGGGCCCAATATAATCACGAGGGACCTTATAAATGGGAAGGAGAGATCCCCATGAGACCACAGTGGCAAGTCCTAGGGCTCTGAGGGTGAAGGAGGTGCCCCGCCAGGGAACACAGGTGGCGGGAGGCCTGCCAACACCTTGTTTTTCATTCAGTGAGACCCTTGAGGACATCTGACTTCCAGAATGGCAGGGTCATAAATGCTTGTTGCTTTAAGCTATTATATTTGTGGTAATTTGTTCTAGTAACAGTAGGAGATTCACACAGGAACTTTGCCAGTACTCTTAACAGAGGGTAAAAATATCTTGAACTCAGGGGAAGGAACAGTCTACACCAATAAAAGAGAAGCTGCACCCACAGGCCAGTCAGGAGCAAGTATGCAAATTAGCCCAATAAAGATGGCAGAGGCCATGGAGCTGGAATGAGTAGGAGGCTTGGGTTGACCCTGGCAACAGAGGAAGCCAAGCTTTCTGCCCACCCTGGCTGCCACTCAAGGAGTGGCTGGAGAAAAAAAAAAAGAGGAGCTGGGAGCCTGGGTTGCTAGGGGGCGTGGCCAGCCTGAAAATGGCTGTCAGCCCCTTACCCATGCTGGCCAGGCACCCCAGTGGGAACCTCCTGCCCTGAAAGGGCTGTGGCCAGCCTGAAAATGGCCCTCAGCCCCTTATCCAGGCTGGCCATGCCCCAATGGAGTAAGAGTCCTGCTGGGGGGGGGGGGCATGGCCAGCCTGCAAATAGCCATCAGCACCTCACCCAGACTGGCCATATCCCCATGGGGTAAGGGTCCCTGTTGGGGGGCATGGCTAGCCTGTAAATAGCCATCAACCCCTCACCCAGGCTGGCCAGGCATCTCAACAGGATCCCCCATTCTGAAGGAGCTGTGGTCAGCTTGAAAATGGCCATCAGTCCCTTACCTAGGCTGGCCATGTCTCTATGGGGTGAGGGTCCCTGTTGGGGGGCATGGCCAACCTGCAAACAGTCATCACCCCTCACTCCATGGGGGCATGGCCACTCTGAAAACCACCCAGGCCACCCCATGCCCCAAGGGATCCCCTACCCTGATCTGGGACACCCTTCAGGACAAACCAGCTGGCTCCCACCAGTGCACCAGGCCTCTATCTATACTAATAAAAGGGTAATATTCTAATTAGACTGGGAGACCTTCCAGGAGACCTTCCAGACATTCTTCTGCACAAAGCCAGGGTGGCAGGGCCAATGTAGAGGTGGTTAGACTCCAAGAGGGGAGGGCAGTTGTGAGTGATCAGGTCAGGATGAGATGGCAGTTGTGGGTGATCAGGCTGTGGTGGTAGGGTACCATTAGGGGTGATCAAGCTGGCAGGGGGACATTTGGGAGTGAGAAGGCTGGTGATGGAGGGAAGTTGGGGGCAAGCAGGCTGGCAGGCAGAGTGGTTAGGGGCAATCAGGCAGGCAGGCAGGTGAATAGCTAGGAGCCAGCAATCCTGGATTGTGAGAGGGATGTCTGACTGCTGGTTTAGGCCTGTTCCCTGCAAATCAGCAGTAGGACATCTTTCAAAGGGTCCCAGATTGGCGAGGGTGCAGGCTGGGCTGAGGGACAACCCCACCTCCCAATCCTGTGCCTGAATTTCATGCACCAGGCCACTAGTTTCTTAAATAAAACATAGAAGGTATAAAGGAATAAATTGATATGCTTAATTATATTACATTAAGGACTTTTATTTATTAAAAAAAAACAGAGGCTCAATGCATGAAATTCATGCATGGAGTGGGGGAAGGAGGTCCCTCAGCCTGGCCTGTACCCTCTCATAATCCGGGACCCCTTGCTTCTAACTACCCACCTGCTTGCTTCTTACCACTATGCTCACCACTCCTTAGTGCTGCTGCAGAGAGGCTCCTACCACCACCACTGCACTCTCCAGACATGAGCCTGGCTTCTGGCTGAGGGGTGCTCCTGCTCTGAGAGCACACTGACCTTTAGAGGATAGCTCCTGTGTTGAGCATCTTCCCCCTAGTGGTCAGTGCTCATCATTGCAACTGGTTGTTCCAGTCATTCTGCTGTAATAGTTGCTTAGGCATATATATATATATATATATATATATATATATATATATAACTATATTTGTTTTCCAGGGCTTAAACAACAGACATTTATTTTCTCATAGCTCTAGCAGCTAGAAGTCCAGCATCAATGGGTGTCAGCAGGGCAGATGTTTTGTCTCTTAGGAGGTGCTTGAGGAAGTATTTCTGGTATCTAGTATCTGGTATCTAGTTTCTAGATACTAGATGCTCAGTGAACAACAATGAAACCATATTCTACATAGCGTTCTACACACACACACACACACTACATACATATACTCGCAATGTGGAGGGAACTAGAATTGGGTTATGAATGTTTCCTTCTTCTCCTATATCTTTCATTATTTTCTGAAAAAGACATTGTTCTTAGTACCAAAAAGGGAACAATTGTGTCAATATCAGATGTGCAAGATGTTTTTCCAAACCACAGATGGGTTTGCAAAACACACCCAAACTCTCCTGCAGGCCCTGCTGTGGCCATGCTGTGTATTGGCTGATGGCTAAACACAATGGATTCAGTCTAGGCTTCATTCCCAACCCTATCAGACACCAACTCTCTCTATATATAGCAATCAACTTACAAAATACCCTGAAAGGACACTTACAGATTATATGTAAACTATATACATAATTCTAAGAAATCAACATAATTCACTAACTATAGTAAAAAATAAATAAAAGGAAAATAATTTACAATAAAAAATAATATGTATTTTTATAATAAATACTTACACATTAACTACACTAAAAGGCATAATGAGGTAGATTCTTCTGGGGTGGCCGCTACCAGCACAACATAACATACCTGCCTCAGGTGTCACGTCAGTGACTCAGACACTCCGAGACCATTGCCAGCAGGGACAGCATTTTCTTGGAATCCTGATGATGTTTGATAAAAACGTTTTAAAGTCTGGAAAATAGGGTGCACATCAAAAACACGCAAAAAATGCTTTGTGCTTATCTGTGAATAGAAATATGGTTCTAGGTATAGCAAGTTAGAACAGATCTTCATCCCCATGTTATCCAGTGGCCATTAGCAGTTGTGCAGAATACTGGGTGCTTTCTCATGGCACAGGACCACCCTTGACTTGGCATGAGACCTAGCAAGGTGCTGGGTCCTCGCTTGGGAGCCTCTGTCACTCTCAGTGGTGGCTCCTCACACCATAGGCACCCTGGAGATCTGAGGTGTCCTCCACACTCCCACCCCTTCTCCCACCTCATTCCTGCTTCTAGTTCAGAAAGTCTGTCCTAAGGCCTCCTCAGACTGTGAAGGGGGACCCACTGCCTCCTGGCGGGAAGCTCAGTCCCCACTTACATCATCCTGTGCCGCCCTCTGGTGTGGAGAAGGCAGGTGGGACGAGAGACTGAGGCGGGACCGCGGGAAGACAGAAGCGGCTGGAAGTGGCGAGCTTTCCTGCTCGGAAGGACAGGCAGGAGGGCGAGCTTTCCTGCTCGGAAGGAAGGGCCTTGGAAATAAGACACTGCTGCTCTCCTCCCCTCCCCAGCACACTCTCTGCCTGGAGGGCTCAAAGCCTCCACACACCTAATTGCCAAGGCGCTGAAGCCAGGCAGAATATAGATTTCCCACCTATCTCGCTATTGGTGAATTATTTACGAAGCTAAAAAGCCTGTGTGCTGGCCCGCTGACAAGGCTCCTTCTTTGCCACGTGACTAAAAAGCAGAAGCAAATCCAGCTGTCGGAGAAACCGGGCCATGATGTTTGTTGATGGGGTCACCAGGCGCATGCGCTCCTTCCCCCCCGTCCCCCTCCCCCACCCTCCCTTCATTCCCCCCCTCCCGGAAGTTGCTCTTGAAATAGGTATAGATGACTTATGGGTTGGGGTTTTGTCTAGAAATACCGTATATCACAAAGAACCAGGCACAGTGGAGCTGAATTCCTCCCATCTCCTCCCAGGGGCGGGGGGCAGGGGTCACACAACTTGGACCATGGAGTCTTGGAAAGAATAGGCCACCACTGGGCCCCGACACCCTTGGCTCACCGGGAGGCTCCTGTCTATTAGACCAGCCTTTTCTGTAGGGTCCCCCGCCCTGTCAAGTCTGGGAAAATCAAAGTAAACCCTAACGACCGGGGTAGCGATTTGCAGTGGGTGTGCCGTGGACTTTCAACCCTGCAGTGCCTGGCTGCCCGGACCGGGCCTGCGGGAGCGCGTGTGACGATGGCGCCGCCCAGCCCCAACCCCAGCTCCAGCCAGGGACGCCTGTAATATGGTATGTGCAGCGAGTTCTCTTCCGAAAGCGCGTTATTCTCGATTCTGAAAGGACCCAAGGCCTTAGGTGAGGGTTAGGGTTGGCAGGGAAAGGTCCGTTTACCAAGTTCCTGACATGCGCCCAGCCATGCGGGGCACGCTGCCCCCACTGCACATCGGGGGCTCTGAGGGAGGCACCTCAAGTCCCCATTGCATGCACAGTCAAGGAAACCACTTCCAAGGAAGCAATTACTGAGACCAAGAGGGCGCTTGACTATGGCATAGCGGGTTCTCAAGGCTGTCTGTTCCCTCTACATGTTGCTGCCTACTCTCAACTCCAGCTGTCATTGGAGAAACTGGGCTTTGAAAAGGAATTTGTCTAGAGAGTTTATGGCAGAATCAGCCCTGGATCCTCAGGCCTAACTCGTTGCCCCTGCTTCTACCACACAGGTGGATTTCTCCTTATGACATTGGAGAGTGTCAGCATCTGTGGGCCCCAGGATCTTTGCACATACTGTTCCTGCTGCCTGGAGTGATTTGTTGCCTTGGTTATTCACATGTTTTTCCCCTTCACCTCCTTCACCCTTTCATGAGGCCTTTTCTAATCATCTATAATAATAAAAGTGTAATATGCAAATCTACCAAACAGCCAAAAGATGTCCTTCCAGACTATCTTCTGGACAAAGCCGGGGCTGCAGCCATGGGATCAAGGCAGCTGGGAGGAATCAAGGCAGCCCTTGTGGCTACAAAGGCCTAATCTTACACGCATTTCATGTATCGGGCTCTAGTTCTATATAAAACTGTAACCACCCACCCGGCTCCCCTTATAAGCCTTCCTACTTTGATTTTTCCAGAACACTTAACCACTTCTAATACATTATGTAATCGTTTATTGAGCTTGTTTTTCTCTCCATGTAAGAAGGCAAATATCATAATGTCTGGTCCCTCCCCCACCATTATACCCCCAGTGTGCAGGGCAAATAAACATGTGCTAAAGAATGTATTTAAATCATATATGTTACATACATATGCTACTCATACATATCATATACATATGATATATCATATATTACTCTAATTCCTGTAAGAGTTTATACTATATATAATACATAAAATTAAACATATGTGTATTTGTGTGGAATATTTAAATTCTTTTAGAGACATTTACTTCCCTGGTTTAAGAAATCAGAAATATAAAAAACATAACCATTTCAAAGGCTGCCCCAGCCCTCTCGTTCCCAGTGCACTTGGGCTCAAAGTACTGCGCGCCACAGGTGATCTTCAGGAGGCCTGGCTGCCAATGCAAGACTGAAACCTCCTGCCTGTCTGAGCCCAGCGAGCAGCCTGGGCTCCTTTCCAGCAGTTCCCTGGAAAAGGAAGTGCAGTTGCAGTCTCCAAGCCGGCCAAGCCTGGGAAGAAGTCCTTGTTCCTCAGAGGAGGCTTCACTCTGAGCTCAGCTGCTGGGCCCTGGGCCTTGGCAGGGACTGTGCAGGAGTCGTTGGTCTGTGCTCTGGCAGCACTTGCACCCAGGACTTTGTGACTAGAACTGAGCCTGCATGCAGTGGTGCCACTGTCACTTGGTTCCTCCCGAGGATAAGCCAGCAGCACCCAGGTAAACTGGAAAGCACAGGCAGCCTGAATTTTGGAGTGTGCTTCTGTTCTGGCAGGAACTTCCGTGCTGAGAGAAGCTCTCCTCCTCTGTGAATTTCTCAGAGCATGGCCTGCCTTCTTCGAGGCAGAGAAAACAACTAAAGCTTTATTTAAAAGGTGACTCATTATGGTCACATGCACAGTGCTTGCAGGAGGGAGCAGCCCAGCCCTTTGATGTTGTTAGTGGGTCTGCGTCGAGCTCTGAGCAGGCTGGAGAAACTCCTAGGGATCTTGGCAATGGAGTGCTGGCGAGGGCAGGTGACAGCAGAGATCAGCCAGGTCACTGGCTCCCCATGATCACTGCCTCTCACAGTACCCTGTGTGGCCACCTCCCACGTGGTCCCGGGTGGTCTGTGTGACCACTAGAACATGGCAGAATGATGGCAGGTCACTTCAGAGATAGTTATAGAAAACAGTACAGCTTTCGTCTTCTTCACTCTGTCCCTCTCTCAGGAAACACTTTCTCTAGACAAAGCCAACTGGCCTATCATGAAAAGGCCAGGGAGCGAGGAACAGAAGCATCTTGCCAAGAGCCACCTTGTCCTCCCGGCCCACTCAAGTATTCAGAAGGCAGTAGCCTTGCTCATCGCTTGACTGCAACCTCTTGAGAGAGCCAGGCCCATCTACCATGGATCTGAGCAGCCAGGTCCTGGTTCCTAGACATTTTGTAACATAATAAGCATGTTTTGTCTTCAGCTACTATGTGTTGAGGCTGTCCAACAATAGATAGCTAATACAGATTTTGATAACTGAAAGTAGAGTGCTTGCCTATTCCTAAAATATGAGAGTGTCACATTTTAGTGGCAGTGGGAAATACTGGGAGGACTATATCGAAAACATGAATGAAATCTTAAATTGCCTCGAACACAATGTTAGCAGAATTTAAATTTGAGGCTGCTGGTGAGGCATAAAGGAGAAGCCTTATTGGACACTGGAGGAAGGGGGTCCAGAAAGTATAATGACGGGTGATGTGAACAGGGGGGTGTTTGGACAGAGTTGAAGGTGCTATTGCTCCCTCCTTGCTGCTTACAGTGACAAGGAGAGAAGACACATCCATTGAGGAGAAATGAGCCACTATTTGCTGCTTTTGAAGATTCCCAATCTTTTCAGGTGGCCATTGATGCTAAAATTAAGAAGTAGCTTCTGTCCTAGCTGGTTTGGCTCAGTGGATAGAGCCTTGGCCAGAGGACTGATGGGTCCCAGGTTCAGTTTCGGCCAATGGCACATGCTGTATCCAAGGTTTCAGGCTGTATCCTCCCCAGTAAGGGGTGTGCAGGAGGCATCCAATCAATGATTATCTCTCATCTTTGATGTTTCTATCTCTCTATTGCTCTCCCTTCCTCTCTGACATCAATAAAATATTTTTTTAAAAAAATAAATAGCTTCTGAGCAAAGATCAAATATAGGACACTTTTAGAACAGCTTAGTCCAGAGATGAAAACAAGTACGTGACTGTAAAAGCCTTTGTGAAGACTTCAGGAATATCAAAGATGGTGCCTCAGAGTACCATTTCGTCAAAAAGAAAAAGACCCCTAAATATTAATGGTATGCTTCACAGACCCTCTCAACCACACCACAGAACTTCTCAGACGTTTAAATTACGATTCCTCAGCAGAAGTCCCAGATAGAGGGCTTATATTGAAGAGGTTTATGTGTGGCTTTTATCTAATAGAGTAAACCCCAATTAGATTCATTTGAGACCAGATGCTTTAAAGATAATTATATCTCCAGAAATATTGCCAGCTTACACTGACACAGATTGTTCAAATTGAAAGGCCTTTGGGCCTCCTAACTTTGAGAAGCAGAGGAGGCTGAGAAAACCACCCAGGTTAATTATCGTGTATTTCTTGTCATGAAAAAGAAAGGTAATTCAGGAAAGAACCAAGAGCTCTGGTGCATTTGTTGGGCAGGTGTGGGGCTGAGTCCTCATCCACGAACTGCCAGCATTTGCTCATTGGAGTTTCAGAACTGCTATGGGCCAGTGGCTCCTCTGTGTTCTTATTTCCCCTCTTTTGACACAGGAATGTCTATACAGCTGCCTTCCACCTGTTTCTACCAAGGTTGGGTGTGTGAGGGACAAGCTACTTCTCACCTGGATCTGATTTTGATAATAAGACCCGGACTTTGAGCTGATACTAAATGAGATAATTGTTAGCAGAGGCAGTGGGGCATGGATCTGAGGAGAGAGTGAGTGTATTTACATGGGGGAGGGAGGGCCATGAGTCATTGATGATGGGAGCTGGGGACTTTGATGCTCAATCTCTAAGATGTCCTCCCATGATTTATGCCTCCTGGCAATCCCTTCCCACATTGCATCAGGGTTAGTCTGTGTGAACAGGAAATACAACAGAAATTCTGGTATATTTCTTCTAAGCCTTGGCTATGAAAGATATTGAAGCTTCTGACGTGATTGCAACTTCCACTGCTACCCACTCCATTCCATCACTCACTCACCCTGCGGGGAGCTAGCTGCCATGGCTGTTGTGAGCATCCTGAGTGAGTGTGTGAGTGAGTCATCCAGCCGCCCCTTGTGGAGCCTTCAGGTGCCTGTAGCCCCAGACAACATCTTTCCTGAAACTTCATGAGAGGCCCAAAAACAAACTTCCCATTTAGGGCACTTGCAGATGACTGACTCCTCATGCTGTGTGAGATAATAAATGTTCGTTGTCTTAAGCTGCTCAGCATGGGAGGCAATCTGATGCATAGTGATGATAACTAACACTGTGGCTGGTTATTAAAGTTCTTATGTGGGTAAGTAGAGGCTGAGAAACAAGATGCTTGCGTCTTTTTTCCCAAATGGAAAAGGAAGAAAACAGGCCAAGAAATTCTCTCAGTTCATTTAAGGAAAGATGGTTTTTAGGAGAAGGTGGCTGTCACGTTCCTTTAATGTGACTCAGCTGCTGCCCAAGATGCACCAGAGATCCCTTCCCTTAAAAGAGGTGGTGTCTTCTAAGTCCCAGAACATCCCAAAGCCCAAACTCAGAAAAGTGGCCACCTTGAGGGGCAGTCCTCGGGGAGAGTGATGTTAGCTACAAAGCAATGGAAGGAGAGGTAGCGAGATTGGGATTCAATGACAGCTCTTCTCTCACGGGTTCTGCCACATTCAGTAAAATATATTTTTAAATATATTTTATTGATTTTTTTACAGATAAGAAGGGAGAGGGAAAGAGAGTTAGAAACATCAATGCGAAAGAAATATCAATCAGCTGCTTCCTGCACACCGCCTACCAGGGATGTGCCCGCAACCAAGCTATGCCCTTGACTGGAATCGAACCTGGGATCCTTAAGTCCGAAGACCGACGCTCTATCCACTGAGCTCAACCTCTTTATTTGTCTTGCCCATCAGTTAGGACATCTATCCTGTGGGTTTATGTGAGGAGTCAAGGAATTACTTGAAGATAGACTCCCCATTGCTCCTCTGGCTCATGCACAGATTGAGGTCATTGTTAATGCCAACCACCCTCCACACCCTACCTTTCACTCTGCCCCTAACTAATTCCCAGAACTTTAGGAATGGTGTTTTTTTTTCCCCAAGATTCAGAGGTATTCACTCCTGGGGAATGTCTACCCACTAGCATTATGGAAATCAATTGCAGGTCATATACTTGGTAGTTTAAGCCATGCTTGACATTTTGTAGCGTAAGTGTCAAGCATCCTGTACTTATTAAGCAAATACATAAAAAACTATGGAATGTCAAGCATGGCTTAAACTAGCAAGTGTGACCTGCAATTGATTTAAACAAAAGACTGACAATTTGCTTCAGAGATTTGACTGCTTATTCACTAACCCATCTAACTTATATCTACAAGACAAATTCCAGCATTTATCCAGTTTTCACTACTGGTGAACATGAAGCAGACCCTGAAAGTCAGGTCTCTCTTAATGTCTAAGGCAGCTCTTCTTGTTGTTTAATAAAGGATATACATGGTCTTTGTCCCAGGTTCCTAGGAGGGAGTTTCTAAGCCATTGGAATTCCCAATTGATATCTGTATCTTCATTATCATGGAGCCCGTGGGACTATACCGAATTTATATTAACAACATGGCTCAGCACAGATGTGCATGAAGACCAACTGTGTGATTAGAGGGTTGAGGCTTTGAACCAGGTGATATTTGTTGTGGAACAAATGCGAGTGAACAACCACTGGAGTCCAGACCAAATTAAAATTTAGGGAGCCTTTATTAGCTGGCCAGTGACTGCCCTGCCTTTCTCCACACAGGGAGTACAGAGAGCAGCCCTGACCCTTTGTGCAGGACCACTTTTAAGCACATTTATTGCATCTTGTTTTTGCAGAGCAAGCAATTTAAGAGAAAAGAGTAATGTCAGGGTCATTTTATTGATGAGCATGTTATTTACAGGATCATTCTGTTCTTCAGAAAGCTGACAGTGTTCTATCTTGCAAGGCAATTTTGTGAGGTGCAGCTGGAATTCAAGGCTAAGTCAACTAAGTGGAAACATGCTCAAAAAGTTCTACTCTCTAACAATATCCACTCAACCTCATGGAGGGAAGAGGGGCTGGAGAGAAGGTTTGTCATATGACCAATGACTTTGTCATCCATGCCTGTGTAACAAAATCACAATAAAACCCTGGACATCAAAGCTGTGTTAAGCTTCTGGGTTGATAACTAAACATCAACATGCCAGGAGTGCAGTGCACCTTACTTTTACTAGAGGAGATAAAGCTTTGAGTTTGGGGCCCTCCCAGACTTTGCTTTATGGGCCTATTCTTTTGCCTGGTCTTGATTTGTATCCTTTATATTAAACTACTAGAGGCCCAGATGAAATTTGTGTATGGGTAGGATCCCTATGCCTGGCCGGCAGTTAGGGCCAATCGGGGCCTTCCAGCTGCAGGCTGGGGCCTTCTTTCCATGGCTGCTGGCAGCCAGCCATGGCCTTCTTTCATTCTTTGTGTCCCCCTGGTGGTCAGGGAACATAATAGTGAATGATTAAACTCCTGGTATACTGGTCAACCTCCTGAGGGGACACTTTGCATATTAGTCATATATATGTAATTGGAGGTATAGTGTGTTCCTAAATTCTGTGAGTCATTCTAGTGAATCATTGAACCTGAGGAGGTTGTGAGAACTCTCTGGATTTGTCACCAGTTGGTCAGAAGTATGGGTACCCTGGAAACCCTGGAATTTTTGTCTGAGTAAAGGGAGGCTTTTGGGGATGGTGTCCTTAAGGTTGTGGCATGTGTGCTCACTTTGGTTGGTGTCAGAATTGCATTGCAGTATCACCTTGTAAACTCACCCATGTTCATTGTACCTCTCTTGGGGAAGTGTATGTGTTTGTTACTTTTTAATGCAGTTCTATATTCCACACTCTATGAGACCAGTGGGAACCAGAAACAGCTGCACATCATTTCAGCTCAGGTTTGCTCACTGAACATAAGTTGTGAAAAGATTTCTGCTTTCAAGTCTGGTTCTTCTCTCTGGCACCAGACCTGACACTGGAGAGAAGACATTTATTAGAATGTGGGGGTGCTAGTGTGAGTCTCCACTCAGAGCTCAAGGTAAGTGCTGTGTCAAGCAAGACACAAGTGGAGTTTTAACCTCCCATCATTTTACATTCCTCAATTTTGTTTCTTCCTGAAGAAAATACCTGTTCTCAAAATAAACCCAGAACACACCCAGGTCCTCCTCCCCTTGCCTGCCCAGGGGCTCCAGGAGTGAGGGTTGGTTGTCTCAGATCTCTACCAATAAATGACTGCTGTGTGTGACTGCCTGTCCTAGAAGGGAGGGGACAGAGGATCCGATTTGCTGCCTCCTATGTATCACAGTGACTTAGCCAGGCTTCCCTCTGAGCCAGGGCATGGCAAAGTGAATGCCTTAGTCCAGTGGTCGGCAAACTCATTAGTCAACAGAGCCAAATATCAACAATACTGATTGAAATTTCTGTAGAGCCAAATTTTTAAAATTTAAACGTCTAACGCCACTTCTTCAAAATAGATTCGCCCAGGCTGTGTTATTTTGTGGAAGAGCCACACTGAAGGGGCCAAAGAGATGCATATGGCTCGTGAGCTACAGTTTGCCAACCACAGCCTTAGTCTGTTTGGGCTGCAATAGCAAACATACATGGAATAGGTCACGAATAACAACTGGAGTCTGGGAAGTCCAAGATCAAGGTACTAGCAAAGTTGGTATCTGGTGAGATCCCTCTTCTTGGTTCACAGTGGTGCTATGGTCTGAATGTTTGTGTCCCTCAGAATTCACAGGTTGGGATCCCAATGCTCAATATGATGGTATTAGGAGATGGGACCTTTGGGTGATGGTTAGGTCATGAGGAAGAGCCCCCCACAAATGGAAATGCTGCTGTTAGTAGAGATCCACAGAGCTTTCTCACTCCTCCTGCCACATGAGGACACAAGAAGTCTGCAGCTGGAAGAGGTCCCTCACCTGACCTTGCGGTCACCCTGACCTCAGACTTATAGCCTCCAGAGCTGTGAGCAATACGTTTCTGTTGTTTATAAGCCACCCATCTCATGGTATTTAGTTATAGCAACCCAGAGAGACCACCACAAAACAGATGGCCATTTTCTCTAGAGCCTCTTTTATAGGAGCACTAATCCCCTTTACCAGGGCTCCACCCTCATCATTTACTCACCTCCCCAAGGCCTCACCTCCAAATACCATCATATTAGGGATTAAGTTTCAACAGATGAATTTGAGAGTGGGGACAACAAAAACATTCAGTCCATAGCAATGTGCAAGGAGGACTTTTATTTCCCTTGTGCTCCAAGGGTTTGTCTTGGCTCAGGGTTTGTTGTGCCAAGGTTTAGCCTGCCATGACACCCATTGACATGTTTTTCTCTGTGAAAAGAGCTGCAGCTGAATTTCTTCTTCGTAGACCACATTGCATTCCTCTGGGTTCAAATCCTGCTTTATCACCTGCTGGGTCACTGTCATTTTCTATTTGTATCACAAGGATAATAATGGCAACTACTCAATGGTGTCCACTTGGTTAGGGCAGATGAAATGAATGGCACAATTCTTGGCTCATGGTGGTCATCCAACAAATGAACGCCAACTTTCTCTCTTCTTTAATTTTGGGTCTAAATAAAAGGGAAGCATCTCCAGCTAATTCACTTCCACTGTTTGTGTAGAAGTTACCCACTTTCTTTCATGTGTGGTTTAAAAAATTATGGCCAGTTAGGGTGATGTAAACTTCAGAGAGGTACTTGCAACTGTTTTGGAACTAACATTACATCCTTCCAATGGTAAGTCAGGAAGCCTCACTCTTGGTACTTTCTCCTGGCAACACATTACACAGATTCTTGTTTGTCTGAGGAAGTGTTTATTTCTGCCTCATTTTTGAAAAGCAGTCTCACAGGGTATAAGATTCTAGGTTGGTAGGTTTTATTTTTTCCTCAACACTAAGTATTTCATTTCACTATCCTCTTGCTTCCCTGGGTGCCTAGTTTATGAGAAATTGAACATAATTCTCCTCATCCTCTAGAGGTTAGGTGGCTTTGTCTGTGGCTTTTTTCACAATTTTCTTCTTTGCTTTAGATTTTCTAGAGTTTCAATATGACATGAGTAGGTGTAATTTTGGTGGCACCTATCCTGCTTTGTGTTTTATGAGCTTTGGTGGTTTGTTGGCTGGAGAAATTTTCAGTCTTATTGTTTCAATTTCTTCTTTCCTTTCTCTCTCACTTTCCTTCTTGTATTCCCACTACATGTATGTTACACTTTTGTAGTTGTCTCCCAATGATGGACTATTCTATTCTGCCTTTCCCAGGCTTTTCTCTTTGCTCTTTAGTGTCAGGAGGTTCTATTGTCAGATCTTTAAGCATGGAGATTCTTTCCTCAGCTTTATCTGCCCTACTATGGAGCCTCATTTCCGTTCCAATGTTTTCAACCTCTAGCATTTATTTTATATATTGTTATTGATTTCAGAAAGGAGGAAAGAGAGATAGAAACATCAATGGTGTGAGAGAATCTTTGATTGGCTGCCTCCTTCACAATCCACATTGGGGATTGAGCCCACAACCTGGGCATATGCTCTGACTGGAAATCAAACCATGAACTCCTGGTTCATAGGTTAACAATCAACAACAGAGCCATGCTGACTAGGCTCTAGAACTTTTTTTATTCTTTCTTGGAGCTCTGCTTACATTATTCATCTATACTCCTGCACTGTCTATTTTTTCCTATTAAAGTCCTTAGTACATTAATCATCCTAATAAAAGAGAAACATGCAAATTGATTATACCTCCTGTACTCCCACAAGCCACACCCACCAGCCAATCAGGAGTGAGTATGCAAATTAACCCAATCAATATGGTGGTAACCATGGAGCTGGAGTGAGCAGGAGGCTTGTGTTGCCCTCGGCAATGGAGGAAGACAAGCTTCCCGCCCATCTTGACCAGCCCTGGCCTCTGCTCAAGGCTACAAAGTTTCAATTATAGATGATAAATAAATCCCAGATACCTGCTTCTAGCTGGCCCTAGCCTCAGTTCAAGGAGGCACTGAAAAAAAAAGGCAAAAGAGGAGGGGCTGGGAGCTTGGGGCCAGGGGCCGTGGCCAGCCTGCATACAGCCATCAGCTCCTCATCCAGGCTGGCCAGGCATCCCAGAGGGACCTCCCACCCTAAAGGGGTGTGATCAGCCTGAAAATGGCCCTCAGTTCCTCACCCATGCTGGCCTCACTCCACCCCGATATGGGATACCCTTCAGGGAAAACCAGCTGGCCCCCACTCATGCACCAGTCCCTATTTATACTAATAAAAGGATAATATGCTAATTAGACTGTGAGACCTCCCAGAAGACCTTTCGAATGTTCTTCTGGACAAAGCCATGATGGCAGGGCTGAAGTAGAGGCAGTTAGAGGCCAAGAGGGGAAGGCAGTTTTGGGTGATCAAGCCAGGATGGGATGGCAATTGTGGGTGATCAGGTTGGTGGGGTTGGGGCCATTGCAGATAAGCAGACCAGCATGGATCCAGATGGAGGCAAGCAGGCCATCAGTGGGGATCAGTTGGTGGTGATCAGAACAGTAGAGGGGACAGTTTGGAGTGAGCAGGCCAGCAGGGGGTTCGTTGGGGGCAAGCAGGCCAGTGGGGAGGGAAGGTAGGGACAAGCAGGCCAGTAGGGGAGGCAGTTGGGTGTGAACACACTGGCACAGGGGGGCAGTTTGGGGTGATCAAGCTGGTGGAGTGCTTTTGGGGGTGAGCAGGCTGGCAGGCAGAGTGGTTAGGGGCAATCAGACAGGCAAGCAGGCAGGTGAGTGGTTAGGAGCTAGCAGTCCCGATTGTGAGAGAGATATCTGACTGCCGGTTTAGGCCTGATCCCTGTAAGCCAGCGTGAGACATCCTTCAAGGGGTCCCAGATTGGAGAGAGTGCATATTGGGCTGAGGAACACACTCCCCTCCCCTGGTCCATGCATGAATTTCATGCACTGGGCCACTATTCGTTTTATAAAATTCCCAATGTGATAATTCCAACATTCCTGCCATATCTGATTCTGGATCTGATTGCTTGTTCAGTCCCTTCAAACTGTGTTTTGGGCTTTAGATATGCATTGTAATTTTTTATTGACAGGCAGACATGGTGCCCTGGGTGTAAGGAACTGCTGTAAGCAGGCCTTCAGTGATGTGATGGTGAGGTGTGGGGTGAGGGGGATGCAGTCCTGTGGTGAGCCCTCAGCTGGGAGCTTTACAAGTGGTCCTCAGTCCCCTGCTCTCTCTCATGGGGCACTGGGTGGCCCGAAGGCTGAAGTTGGGTGTTTCCCTTCTCCAGCAGGTGAGGCTCTGGTTTTCCCTGAGGATAGGCCTTGTAGGAAGAAAAGAGTGCTCTCATATAGCACCTTTTCCTTGCTGCTCTTTACTGTGAGAATCTGGTAGAGCTTCAGAAGGTAACACTTAACAACAGTTATACTGCTTTAACTAGTTATAGTTTTTAAACCAATTGATATACCATGAAAGGTCCCCTTGACTTTTTATTTCTCAGGCTTGTCCACATTGAGCCTCCAGCAAGTTATCAATTACAATTCAGGTTTTGCAGCCCAGCCCTGGTTGCCAGTGAGATTTATGCTTGTGGGTTTCTGCTCAGGTGCGTTGTGACTCTGTACCTGCCTGTTGGTCTCTTCCCTGTGGGGCTAGCTATTTGCCCCATGATTTCACTTAGATAAATCTAAGAAAAGTTGAGGATTTTTTGGTTTACTCAGTTTTTTACTTTTTGTTATTATAGAGTGATGATTTCTAAGCTCCTGACAAGCTGGACTGGGAACCAGAGGGGCCTTTTTTGAGCAAGATCTTGTTAAATGTGCATCTGTGATTCTCACATTACTAGCACAGATGTGAGAGAGCCTGTTGCACCCCCTCCTCAGCAGATCCTTCCAACTCACTCAGTGTTTGCACGTTGCGGCTGTGGTTTCTGAGCCTGGGGTACACCGGGTAAAGTGGCAGACTCTCCCCTGGGTCCCTGGGAAGAACATCAGAACTTCAAGGCTCACGTATTTTTATTGCAGTTTTTCATTCTGTGTTGGTAAGTTTTACAGTGTGTATAAGACATAGATGCAGAAGTAATGTATATACTTTCTATGTAAATATATATATAATGGGGTTAGGTGCTCAGACATCCTTAATGATAAAATTGTGCTCAAATTTAAATGGAGACCATTATTCTAAAACACTACATTTGTTTCCTTCTAAAATACTGCAATGCATTCCCTCTCTTTTTTTGTATTTTTCCTGTCTTTTTTTTTTATTCTGTTACGTGTATACGTATCTCCCCATTGCCCGTCTCCATCCCAGGCATACCCCAACCCCCCAGTGTCTATGTTCATTGGTTATGCTTATATGCATGCATACAAGTCCTTTGATTGATCTCTTATCTACCCCACCTCTCCTTAATCTTCCTGCTCTAATTTCACAGTCTGTTTGATGCTTTACTGCCTCTGTATCTATCCTTTTGTTCATCAGTTTACAAATGTTCTTTATTATCCACCAATGAGTGAGATCATGTGGTGCTTCTCCTTCGTTGACTGGCTTATTTCACTAAGCATAAGGCTCTCCAGTTCCATCCAGGTTGCTGCAAATGGTAAGAGTTTCTTCTTTTTAATGGCAGCATAGAATTTCATTGTGTAGATGTACCACAGTTTTCTGATCCACTCATCTGCTGACAGGCACCTAGGCTGTTTCCAAATTGTAGCTATTGTGAATTGTGCTGCTTTCTGTTTGGTGTTTGTAATTTCTTAGGATAAATTTCTAAGAATGGGATTGCTGGGTCAAATGGGAGATCCATTTTTAGTTTTTTAAGAAAACTCCATACTGTTCTCCACAGTGTCTGCACCAGTCTGCATTCCCACCAACAGTGCAAAAAGGATTCCTTTTTCTCCACATCCTCACCAACACTTGTCGTTTGTTGATTTGTTGATGATTGCCATTCTGACAGGTGTAAGATGGTATCGAATTGTCGTTTGGATTTGCATCTCTCAGATAATTAGCGACTTTGAAAATGTTTTCATGTGTCTCTTGGCCTTCCTTCTGTCGTCTTTCCAAAAGGTTCTAGTTAGGTCTATTGCCCATTTTTTTAATTGGATCATTTATCTTCCTTTTATTAAGTTGTATAAGTTGGCTGTAGATGTTGGAGATTAAACCTTTATCAGTGATAATATTTGCAAATATGTTCTCCCATACCGTGGTCTTTCTTGTTGTCTTGTTGATGGTTTCTTTTGCTGTGCAAAAGCTTTTTATTTTGATGTAGTCTCATTTGTTTATTTTTTTCTTTAGCTTCCATTGCCTTTGGAGCAGTATCCGTGAAGAAGTTCTTTCGGCATATGTCTGAGATTGTGCTGACTGTGGATTCCTCTAATATTTTTATGGTTTCCCTTCTAATGTTTAAGTCCTGTATCCATTTTGAGTTTATTTTTGTATTTGGTGTAAGTTGGTGGTCCAGTTTCATTTTTTGCATGTATCTGTCCAATTTTTCCAACACCATTTATTGAAGAGGCTGTCTTGGCTCCATTGTATGTTCATGGCTCCTTTGTCAAATATTAGTTGAGCATAGTGGTTTGGGTGGATATTTAGATTCTCTATTCTATTCCATTGGTCTATGTGTCTGTTATTGTGCCAGTACCAGGCTGTTTGGAGAACAGTTGCTTTGTAATACAGCTTGAGATCTGGTATTGAGATCCCACCTACTTTATTCTTCTTTCTCAGGGTTGCTGTGTCTATTCGTGGTCTTTTTTGTTCCAGATGAATCTATGAAGAATTCTTTCTAGGTCTGTGAAATATGTCGTTTGTATTTTAATGAGTAGTGCATTGAATCTATAGATTGCTTTGGGTAATATGGACATTTTAATGATGTTGATTCTCTCAATCCATGAGCATGGTATGCTCTTCCATCTGTTAACATTTTCCTCTATCTCTTTTTTCAGTGTCCTGCAGTTTTCTACATAGAGGTCTTTTACCTCCTTAGTTAGGTTTATTCCTAGGTATCTTAATTTTTTTGGTGCAATGATAAATGGGATTGGTTTTTGAGTCTCTCTTTCTGTAATTTCACTATAAGTATATAGAAATGCCACAGATTTCTTGGCATTAATTTTGTATCCTGATACATTGCCAAATTCATTTATTAAGTCAATTAGTTTTGGGATGGAGTCCTTTGGGTTTTTTATGTACAGTATCATGTCATCTGCAAATAAGGACAGTTTTACTTCTTCTTTTCCAATTTGGATGCCTTTTCTTTTTTCTTCTTGTCTAATTTCAATGGCTAATACTTCCAATACTATGTTGAACAGGAGAGGTGAGAGTGGGCATCCTTGTCTTGTTCCTATTCTTAGGGGAAATGGTTTTATTTTTTGCCCATTGAGTATGATGTTAGCTGTGGGTTTATCATATATGGCTTTTATGATGTTGAGGTATGATCCTTCTATTCCCAGTCTTCTGAGAGGTTTTATCAAGAAAAAGTGTTGGATTTTGTCAAATGCTTTTTCTCCATTAATTTATATGACTATGTGATTCTTATCTCTCAATTTGTTTATGTGATGTATCACGTTTATTGATTTGCGGATATTGTACCATCCCTGCATTCCTGGGATAAATCCTACTTGGTCAAGGTGTATGATCATTCTGATGTACAGCTGGATCTGATTTGCTAGAATTTTGTTGAGGATTTTGGCATCTATGTTCATGAGAGATATTGGCCTATAATTCTCTTTCATTGTGTTGTCTTTATCTGGTTTTGGTATTAGGGTGATGCTGGATTCATAGAAGATGTTTGGAAGTGTTCCTTCTCTTGAATGTTTTTGAATAGTCTGAGGAGGATAGGTTTTAATTCTTCCTTGAATGTTTGGTAACTCTCCTGTGTAGCCATCTGGTCCTGGGCTTTTATTTGCTGGAAGCTTTTTGATGACTGCTTCAATTTCTTCTATAGTTATTGGATCATTGAGATGTTTAGATTCTTCCTGATTGAGTTTTTTCTAGGGATATGTCTATTTCTTGCAGATTGTCCAATTTGTTGGAATAGAGTTGTTCATAGTATTTTTTAACAATCCTTTGTATTTTGGTGGGGCCTATTATTATTTCTACTCTTTCATTTCTGATTTTGTTTATTTGGGTCTTCTCTCTCTGCTTTTTGCTGAGCCTGGCTAGAGTTCCATCAATCTTGTTTATCCTTTCAAAGAACCAGCTCTTGGGTTTGTTGATCTTTTGAATCGTTTCTTTGGTCTCCAGGTTGTTTATCTGTGCTCTGATCTTTACTATTTCCTTCCTTCTGCTTACAGTGGGCTTTTCTTGTTGCTCTCTTTCTAGCTCTTTGAGTTGTAGGGTTAGGTAATTTATTACCATTGTTTCCTGTTTTTTGCAGTAGGCTTGTAGAGCTATGAACTTCCCTCTCAAGACTGCTTTCACTGTGTCCCATAAATTTTGTATTGTTGTGTTGTCATTGTCATTTGTTGTCATGATGTTTTTTTATTTCTTCCTTGATCTCTTTGGTTACCCAGTCATTGTGTAATAGCATGCTGTTTAGTCTCTATGTATTTGACTTCTTTCTATTGTTTTTATTATAGTTGATTTCCAGTTTTATGCCACTGTTGTCTGAGGAAATGCTTGATATGATTTCTATCTTCTTGAATTTGAAGAGACTATTCTTATGACCCAACATATGATCTATCTTTGAAAATGACCCATGTGCACTAGAGAAAAATGTATATTCTGTGGCTTTGGGGCGAAATGTTCTGAAGATGTCAATTAATTCCATCTGGTCTAGTGAGTCATTTAGGATTGATGTTTCTTTGCTGATTTTTTGTTTAGAAGATTTGTCCAGTGGTGACAGTAGGGTATTAAAGTCTCCTACTATGATTGTATTGTTGTCAATCTCTCCTTTAATATCCTCCAGGAGGTTTTTTTAAATGTATTTAGGTGCTCCTATATTGGGTGCATATATGTTTACCAGAGTTATTTCTTCTTGTTGGATTTTCCCCTTTAGTATTATGATCTGGCTTTCTTTATCTCTTGTTAAGTCCTTCACTTTGAGATCTAATTTGTCAGATATAAATATTGCAACCCCAGCTTTTTTTTTCATTTCCATTTGCCTGAAATACCATCTTCCATCCCTTTACCCTCAATCTGTGTGCATCTCTTTTCCTGAGGTGGGTTTCTTGCAGACAGCAGATATATGGATCATGTTTTCTTGTCCAATCAGTTACCCTATGTCTTTTGATTGGAGCATTTAATCCGTTTACATTTAAAGTTATTATTGATAAGTACTTATCTGTCACCATTTTTAGTCTTTACCCCCGAGTTCCTTCTTCGCTTCCTATTTCTTTTTATTACAGCAAACCCTTTAACATTTCTTGCATTGCTAGTTTGGTGGTAATATATTCCCTTAGTCCTTTTTTGTCTGTGAAGCTTCTGATTTCACTTTCAATTTTGATTGAAAGCCTTGCAGAGTACAGTAGTCTTAGATTCAGACCCTTCCTTTGCAGGACTTTGTATATTTCATTCCATTCCCTTCTGGCCTGATGAGTTTCCTTTGAAAAATCAGTCACTAGTCTGATCGGGATTCCTTTGTAGGTAACTTTCCATATCTCTTTGGTCACTTTTCAGATTCTTACTTTGTCGTTGGTTTTGCCAATTTAATTATAATGTGTCTTGGCATCAGTCTTTTGGGGTTCATTTTGCTTGGGACTCTGTGAGCTTCTTGGATTTGTGTGGGGGTTTTCTTTCCTATATTGGGGAAATTTTCTGTCATTATTTCTTCAAACAGGTTCTCTAATCCTTGCTCAGTTTCCACTCTTTCTGGAACCCCAATTATGCGGATGTTGTTTTGTTTCATGTTATCCCAAAGTTCCCTTAGGCTCTTCACTTGCTTTTTAACTTTTTTTTCTAGAAGCTGCTGTACTTGGGTATTTTTTCCTACCGTGTCTTCTAGCTCACTGATTTGGTCCTCTGCTTCTTCTAGTCTTCTTTTGATGCTTTCTATTGAGTTCTTTATAGCAGTGATGTCATTTTTCATTTCTTCTTGATTATTCTGCATTTCTTCTTGCTTCTTCTTCATTTCCTCTTGGGTCTTCTTCATTTCCTCTTGGCTCTTACATTGTCGATCTTGTCTTCCATGCTTTTTAGCCACCTTATGATCATTTCTCTGAACTCTTTTTCTGGCAGGCTTATTTCTGCTTCTATTTTATTTACTTCCTTTTCTGGTGAAACCTGCCTTTCTGTCTTATGTGGGCTGTTTCTTTTTCTGCCCATGGTCTTCTTTTCCGGGTGTCTGGTTATGTATTGATTGAAAGGCACAAACTACAACAAGACCAGGTACAATACACAAGGCACTAAATAGAAATGTATTCAGGATGTTAATAATCACAAATAAGGTGACCACTAATGAAAGACAAATTAGGGGTAAGTAGAGAAAGAAGAAGAGAAAAATGAGGAAAAAAGAAAAGAAAGAAATGCCAAAATGAAATTGGGAGGGGGAGAAAAAAAAATAAATGAACAAAAAAATTTAAAAATAAAAAGGAGAAGAAGAAGAAGAAAAGAGAAAGATAAAAAAGTCAGAGAGAAAAGAAAGAGGATATGAGAGAAAAGGGGAACAAAATATAGATGTCAGGAGAAAATACCAATAGAACAGTCACTAATCCCAACAAATGCCAGCAACTAGTACTTGGAGATTAATACAAACTATAAATAACAACTGGTATCGAGAGAGGTGAGGGAAAAAAGAGGTAAAAAACAAACCAAAACAAAGCGAACAAAAAGCAAAATAAAACAAATAGAATAAGCTAAAACAATCTCACCAAAAAAGTACAAAAAATTGATATAATCACCATTCAGGCAAACAGCAACAAAAGGACGTTGAGAAAAACAACTTTTTGGATAGCGAACACAAGAAGAGAGAGATTTGTATGCACTTGGAGTAGGGGATTTGAAAGTAGATATATAAGTGGGGTGAAATTTTAACCAGGTAAAGAGATAGAATAGGGAGAATCTAAAGTTGGAAAAGGGAAAGAGAAACAAGACAACAAAATGGGGAAAGTTAGGAGGAATGTGTTGGCATAAAGATAGAGTTGAGTTGGAGTAAAATTATGCTAAAGGAAAGATGAAAATAGAATATAGAACTCCAAAATGACACTTGTTTTTTTCCAAAAAGGTAAAATAATAGTAGTAATAATACTAGTTGAAAACAAAAATGTAATAATTAAAAAGGTAAAATCAATTGAGGAGGAAAGAAAAAAATCGTTTTTTAATTAAAATATGCAAAAATGAAAAAATATAAAATAAAATAAAACTTTTAAAAAAAGAAAAAGAAAAAAAGAAAAAAAATAGAATGGTCATTCACTTCCTCTATTGTTCTGCTTGGCACTTCTCTTTCCCAGTCAGGAGGGTATTGCAGTTCCCTGTGTTCCACTGCTGAGTTGTGTTTTAGTCTTTTTATTCTTTTGTGGTTATGCGAGAGTTAATTTGTGCGACATCCACTGGGTGGCAGTATTTCGGAATTGACCTCTGAGACTGAGCACAGGACCTCTCTAGGCTGTGCTCAGATCCTGCTACTCTGTGGTTCTCAAAACCAGTTTGTGGGGATTTTGCAGCCGGGACACTATAATAACTCCCAGGATGTCCCTCTGCCTCAGATCAAAATGAGTCGTTTTCCAGAGCTCCCCTCTGTCAACAGCTCCGAGAGTTTGCCTCCACACTTAGGGATCACGCCCTGCCCCACCTCTGCGGACTTCTCCAGAAGCACCTTTCCCGAAGCCCTGTTCCCACAGTGTGCGCGTCTCTGTACTGTGGGATAGGAGACCTCACCTTATCCCAAGCAAAATTTGACCTTTCTGTGCGCTGTGTGGATCTCATCTGTGTGTGCGCTGATTGGAGAGCAGTGTTCTGGGTCCCCGGCTGTTTGGTGGGTGCTTCAGCTGCCGCTTTCAGACTGCCGCAGACATCCACCTCCCTCTTCAAGATGGCTCGGTTTCTGCGTTCGAGCTGGTGGCTCCAGCAGACCAAAACCCCGTGGCAGTGGGGCTGCCTGGCCAGGAGAGCCCCGTCCAGCAGATCCCCACCTTCTCTTGGAGGATAACTGATTCTTAACTTGCCAACAAACACTCCCAGTGTGACTCTCAGCTGCTCTCTCTCCCTCTGCCCAGGGACAAAGCTCCAGATGCATCTGTCTACTCCGCAGCCATTTTTTTCCTTGCATTCCCTCTCTTAACAGAGATTTACCCAAATGCTCATTTGTGGAGTTGTGTTTTTTTTTTTTTGGTTTTTTTTTTAATGAGGTTCTCAGATCTTTGGAATATCATTACACTGTGCACTGATTTCTTAGTGTTTATTGCTCATTCCTTTGGCAAAACAAAACAAAACAAAAGCCAATTATTTATTTTTCTCTCCATTCCACTGAGAAAGTTTCCACACCAGCAAATGCAAACTAGTTAGTTGTCCCGGATTGAGGACTCCGATTGCTGATGTTCACTCTGGAGAGCTGCCTTCCCTTTTCTTATCTTTCTCTTGTATTGGAGGCAGTGGGAGAGAAGGGGCTGTGGCCCTGCACTCTCAGGGCCCCCAGAGAACCACAAAGTTGTCCTTAGGAAACCAACAGGTGGCACTGTGGTCTACCTGATTGTTAAATTCTAAAAATAGAGGCAGTGTTCACTGGAGGGCTTGAAAGCTGGCTCAGACTGAGAAGACATTCCCATGCTCCTCCCAGACACCACTGGGAACTAGCTTTTGCTTTAGGTAGAATTCAGAGCCTGAAGTCAATGAAATTACTAAGGCTACCAGACAGTGTGCCATGGTGGGTGGTCCAGCCCTGGTGGCAGTTTCCTGGAACAGCCCCTCTTGTGATGAATGGTCTGCCTGGGCTGTTGTGAAGTCAAATGAGCTCACCTACAGATGAGCCTGTACAGGTGGGAGGCCCATTAGTCCAACTACATCAGCAGTCCCCTTCCCAACTCATCCAGACAACCCGGTGCCCAGAGACACTCCCTCCTTGTGATTCCACCAATAGCATCTCTCCTTCTTCTATTAATGCACAAAAATGTGCCTTTGCATGGCCTGTTTACCTCTGGCACTGGCAACATTTGAACAGTATTTCTGGGAGGTTTAGGGGAGGCCAGGCGATCCCCCTTCAATTACTGGTTGTGGAGTAGAATGACCCAGGAAGCTTGGAAAACCAGTGCCACATAGGTCCCCCCCCCCAGGGCAGACTATGACTTTCCTGGGCCCCCTCCTCTATACAAATATACTGAAAAAGATGTTTTATGACTGTGTTAATATAAAACCAGATATATTAATATTACTTTTTAAACCTTTTCTTTGTCCTCAAAGTTCATTTTCTTTTTCTGATTTTAAATGAAATTAAAACACTCTATGGTCCCTAAGAGTATGTGGGCCCTACACACTACCAATTGGGCCTGGTAAGCTGAGAAGGGCTCAGTGGGACTTTCTCAGGTGGAAGCCAGACCTCAGCATTTCCTTATACTCCCCAGGCCAACCCAGTATCAAGCCATGGCCAGCACTTACTTCCAGCCATTCAGGAAGGAGTGCTTTGGCTGACCTGGTGAAAATAGGCCAGAATGATCATCTTCTAGTCCTAATGCGTCATGGCCAGCCAAGGGCGGCCTGCGGAAATGTGGCTCAGCCCGCCTCCAGCCGTGACATCCCAGCAGGACAAAGCACCCCTAACTCCTTCATCATCACACGTCTAGGAAACTGACCCCTACCTGCCTAATGAGACACCCTGACTCAGAGTTGAAGGACAGAAAGAACTGCACCTGTCTCACTTCCACATGCAGGAATGGCCTGTCCCTGCAGGGCTCGGTCCAAGGTCACGGAGATGGCCGAAGCCAGATGAGCCCTGAGCCCTGTCCCATACTTCATTATATGCGGCAGTCTCTTGAAGGCCCCAGGAGCAGAGCCTCCTCCTGTGAGGGTATGATTTGGTAGGTCCTTCCCCTGCCCACGAACAGGCCAACTGAGGATGTCAGTCCCGCCCGCTGACCTAAGCGTGAGCCACCAAATGCTACAACAGAAATCTTCTTGTTTGGAGGACAGGTCCACCATGTGGAGGGAAGAAGGAAGCAATGATTGGTAACATCCACAAGAGAGCTGTGGGTATTTTGAAAAAGCATCTGGCTTAAGTTGCTTTCACACAAATGACATCCCCAAGCCACTTTCATTGCCTCTTTTCCTCCCTTTCCCGCCCTCCCTTCCATCAACAAACACTTGTTGAAAACTTACTAAATGAGCGAGACACTGCAAAGCATGTCTAACAAAGAAGAATGGCCCACACTCAGCATCTGGGATTCACAGCCCAGTGTGGGGAAGGTCGACAGAACATAATGAGCTACATGGTCAGATACCTGGGAGCATGAAGCAAGGGCACGTCCTGGCACCCACAGGCTACTACTGACTGAGTGTCTCATAGAGGTGCCATTTGGGGTGAGCTTTGAAGAATTTTCTTTGGTTGTCATAGCGACGAGGGTTGTAGGTTGAGGGCACCCTCGGAGCTGGAGGGGAGCGCAGGTATTCCCAGTGCTACGTAGTAGACATGGAGGGAGGCAGGGAGGGAGGACCGTTCCTGAACTGCAGCCACCTTAGTCATTCTCTTGGTGTCCTTTCTGCAAACACAGCCAAGTGCTCAACCAGAGGAATTCTTTCTCCCTCTAGGCACATTCCCTGAGAGCAAGTTACACTCATTGTCCAAAACGCCTGCTTCCCCACAGGTTCCTCACAGCAATCCCATTAGGATCTGGGATTGGCACTTGGCTAAAACAGAGATGAAACTACTGCCTGAAAGCAAGGAAAGGGCTGTAGGTGAAGGAAAGCATAAAAGGTGATGAACAATGTATGTTTTTTAGGGCAGTCCTTCCTACCCACTGCACCCACAAAAGCCTCCATGGGCTCAGGCCTCTGCTTCCTGCTGATTACCATGGTGTCTCTTAAAGCTGTGCCTCCCCAGGTACAGTGCAGCTCCAAGGCCTCTGAAATAGGCCTCATTCGTCATGGCTGTTGTCAACCATGCATAGAGGATAGGAAAGAAATGTGCCCACTGTCAACAGAGCTTGTGCTGGAGTGATGGGATCTACATGGCTTCTTTTTCTTCTCTCATATTTTTTCTTATTTTTTACTTTGAATTAATTACAGACTCACAGAAAGTTGAAAAACTAGTGTGAAGAGATCCTGTGCCCTCTTTCTAGAAGCTTCCCCCAGCAGCTGCATCTTCTACACCCAGGGCTCAGCTATCAAAGCCCAGAGACTGATCTTAGTACAGTGCTACTAACTTCATTACTCCCTCGCTCAGATCTCACCAGTTTTTCCATGTACTTGTGTGTGTGTTTTATCAAATTTATCACATTTTGTTGTTTTTAATCCTCATTCAAGGATATTTTTCCATTGATTTTTAGAGAGAGTGGGAAGGAGAGAGAGAAACATTAATGTGAGAGAGACACATCAATTGGTTGCCTTCACAGGTACCCAACCAGGGCCAGGGATGGAGCCTGCGATCAAAGAATTTGCTCCTGACCAGAATCAAATTCAGGACCCTTCCATCTGAGGGTCAACACTCTATCCACTGAGCCAAACCGGCCAGGGCAGTCACATAATTTTTTAAACTTTTAAATAAAAATATAATTGTCTTACTATGAAGAAGAAAGATTTACTTTTGGAATCTTTTCTGGGAATCTCTCTCAGGGGGAGCACACAGAACCCCAAATAAAAGGAATCCAAAGAGGACCACACCAAGACACATCATAATTAAAATACCAAGAGCAAAGACAAAGAGAGAATATTAAAATCAGCAAGAGAAAAACAGTTCATTACCTACAAGGGAGCACCCATACGACTGTCAGCTGATTTCTCAACAGAAACGATGCAGGCCAGACGGGAGTGGCAAGAAATATTCAACGTGATGAATAGT
>PVJN01008277.1:51729-65936 GCA_004026805.1 Lasiurus borealis
ATCAACTCCAAACCAGTATTATATGAAATGCTGAAAGGTACTCTTTTAGAAGAGGAAGAAGAAAAAGGTAAAAGCCAAAAAATTATGAACAACAAATACATATCTATCAACAAGTGAATCTAAAAATTAAGTGAATTAAAAATTTGATCAACAGAATAAACTGGTGAATATAATAGAATCGGGAGCACAGAAAGGGAGTAGACTGATAATTCTCAGGGGGACAAAAATCACAAAGCATCAAACAGACTGTGAAATTACAGCAGAAAGATTAAAGTTAGGTGAGGTAAATAAGTGATCAATCAAAGGACTTGTATGCATGCATATAAGCATAACCAATTATCACAGACACTGGGGGGTTGGGGTATGCCTGGAGGGAGGGGGGGCAATGGGGAGATATGTATAAAAATTAATAAAAATTAATAAAAAGAAAAAAAACTAAAAAAAAAAGCTGAGGTATGGAGACATGCTTTTGGAGAGGACGGGCGGCAGGAGGTCTGCCTGGCTACCTCTAGTGGGAGAGAGATGGAAAATCCCATCTCCACTGAACTCCACTTCTGACTGCACTGAACCCCAACTCCAAGCGAGACTCATACGGGGGAGTCTGGACTGTTGTGAAAAGGAAGGAGTGCATGGAAACTTAGGGAAGCCACGAAAGATAGAGGTCTGGGGGCCACAAAAGTATGCGCAAAAGTGCACGCGAAAATGTGTACACAGAGTGCTGAATGCTGATTGTTCCACTGGCTTTCCCTAAGCAGGAGGAAAACAGAACCTCACAACAGCACTGAAATCCAGGTCCAACTGCACTGAACCCCAGTTTTGGGCGAGACCCTGGGGACCCAAACTCATATGGGTCCCTAGAGCGTACCAACATCAGAATTGTGGCGGTGCCAGAAGAAGAAAGAGAGTAAGATACTGAAAATCTATTTGAAGAAATAATGACTGAAAACTTCCCACATCTGGTGAAAGAAATAGACTTACAAGTGCAGGAAGCACACAGAACTCCAAATAAAAGGAATCCAAAGAGGATCACACCAAGACACATCACAATTAAAATACCAAGAGCAAAAGTCAAAGAGAGAATATTAAAAGCAGCAAGATAAAAACAGTTAATTACCTGGTGCACCCATACAATTGTCAGCTGATTTCTCAACAGAAACTATGCAGGCCAGACGGGAGTGGCAAGAAATATTCAAAGTGATGAATAGCAAGAACCTATAACCAAGATTACTCTACCCAGCAAAGCTATTATTCAGAATTGAAGGGTAGATAAAGAGCTTCACAGATAAGAAAAAACTAAAGGAGTTCATCAACACCAAACCAGTATAATATGAAATGCTGAAAGGTATTCTTTAAGAAGAGAAAGAAGAAACCGGTAAAGGTAAAAATTATGAAAAATAAATACATATCTATCAACAAATGAATCTAAAAATCAAGTGAATTGAAAATCTGATGAACAGAATAAACTGGTGAATATAATAGAATTAAAGGCATGAAAGGGAGTGGACTGATAATTCTCCGGGGAAAAGAAGTGAGGGGGGATGAAGGGAGAAACTGGACAAAAATCATACACCTATGTATGAGGACAATGGGGGGGGGGAGGGTGATGGCAGAGGGTGGAGTGGGAGCCAGGTAGAGCGGAGATATGGGGGGAAAAAAGAGGAACAATTGCAATAATCTGAATAATAAATATTTATTAAAAAAAATGTAATTGCTTTTCTGTGCGAATAGCATTCGTAGACATGGTGAATGTTCCTAAAGTCGGGACCTGAATGTTCCTAAAGCCGGGACCTTTTGGTAAGAAGTCCCACAGAGGAGCACAGATCAGAGGACAGGGCCTCTGTGTGCAGGGACAGCGGCTAAGCGGGGGAGGGTTGGGATCAGCCACTTTGCACAGAAAGGCTAAAGCCACCCAGGACTGTGCTGAGGCTCTGAGGGAGGGAGGCTGACGACTGAGCAATGCAGGCATTCTGAACTGGTGGAGATGAGAGAAAGGGCCTGTGATCCAGTTCTAAGCTTCATATTTTGTTTTGTTACGTGGCAAAATATTGAGGATAAAAACCATTTTTTAAACCACTCAAGTGTCTAACTAGAAGTAATTGAATTCACTAGATACATTTCCTACTGTGTGACCATGACCAGTTAGTTTATGACAAAGACGTGAGATTCTGGAAAGATGCTTATGATGAGATGAAATGAAGGACCAAGCTGCCGACAGCGACGGGCCGGAGGCAGTATGAGAGGGAATTAGTGCATGGGGGCAGACACGACGCAGACTACTCACACTGCTCTCTTGACTGTATGTATTTTCCAAATTTTCCTTCTTGGGAAGGACTTCTCAAATTTTAATGCACATCACCTGGCAATCTTGTTAAACTATGAGTCTAACTCAGGAGATAGAGGCCCGAGACTTTCCATTTCTAACAAGTCCCAGGTGGTGCAGATGCTGCTTTTCTGTAAGCCATACTATTTAAACCAGGGCTACTATACAAAATGAGCTTCTAGAAATAAAGAGCTTCCTGGTTTAAAACTGGCCGCAAGTGCCAAAGCACCCCCCACCAAAAAAAAAAAAAAAAAAGAAAAAGTCTAATAAGAGCCTCTCTTTGCAGATTCTGCTTGGATTTTTCAAGAAACAGGCAATGGGGACTTGGCCTTGTCAGGCCCTGGATGGGGGGCTATTTTGCTCTGGGTTGCCTTATTTACCAAAAGTGGGGGGCATGGCTTCCTCCTGTTGTCAGGTGCACTTGCCTGCAACCCAAGCTTGAGTTCATTGACTCTTTGTTCTCCAAGGGAGGCCTCATTTCCCCCTTCTCATCATGATGAAAAACAGGTCTCTACTTAGACCTCACGGGGAGGGGGGAGGTGGCGGAAGGAGAGGAGGGCACTTCTCAGACACACAGCCCTTGTGCCCTACACCCAGCGGCTTAAGAAAAGCAGCATGAGGATTGTGGACTCCCGTCTTCTCTTGGCAGCCTGAACAGTGAGGCATTTTCTTTTGCTATTAATCTCTCTGCAAGGCTTTTTCTGTTCCCACATTGCACAGAGCTTTCTATTTTTAAAACGATATATCTCTGGAGTGATGGGTAATGCCTTCCCTGTGGTCATTTCTAGAGTTCAGTGTTCTTTTACAAACAGTACTTGACCTGTACAGCGTATTTCTTATCAAAACTCATGCATGTGCTGTAGAGACTATATGAACTCTTTTCTAAATGTGAAAATAAATTTCCCCACAAGCTCACTACTCTAATGGTGAATGGTCTTTGTTGCTTCATTTTGTTTTGTTTTTGCTGTGATGTCATACACAAGTCTCTTCATTATTAAGTGATCATATCGTGTTGCAGTGTCACAGTATCTTCCTTATCTTACTTGATGCTCAGAGTAGCTTTGAAAGGAGGCAGGGCTCCCTGGTGGTCTTGTCAGTGGCAGACATGCCTTCTCTGGGTGCTTGGCCCAGCGCCTCGACAGAAGTGCTCCAAAGTGAAGGCCATCACAGCCCACATTGCTCTAAGATACATCTGGATGCAATAATGGAGGAGGAGGAACAGATTATTCCTAAATAGCAGTGGGAGGAAATGGAATTTATCTTTAAAGAGGTGGCTGCAATAAATAAATTGTGTTTCTATCCTGCCTAGAAAATGACACAAACGAGAAGCACATTAAAACAGAATCGTGAATGCACAGATGCGGCCTGTACCACAGGGCTGCTCTGCCTCTCGAGTGAGTGCAGGTGCTCTGCGCTGTCCCAACAAGTGACACTCTCATAAGCTGCAGGAGGAAAGAAGCTGGGATGCATACAGCATGGTTACGTTCACATACAGTGCAACACAGGCACACTGAGCCTGTGGTGTCAGAGGTCAGGGAGGAGCTGCTGGGAAGACAGGGGAGAGGATTGGAAGGACTGGGAGCAGGGTCTGGAAGACTGGCATCTTCGGTCTTCATCCAGGTAAACACTCTGTGCTGGAAACCTCAGAGCTGTGCCCTGGCCACAATGAGATGCACCCTCTCCTGCCTCCTAGTGTTTCCATCCTAGAGGGGTGAGAGGTGGGGCTCAGGCAAATACACACACAACACACTTCTAGAAGTGGTGAGTGACCGTGAAGCAGCTAAATGAGGTGATGAGATAGAGAAAATAGGGGTGCTGAGTCCATTTCAAATAGGACTGAGTCAGGAAAGCTGATATTACCGAGATCCTAAGGATAGAGACACCTAGTCATTGGAATAATGGCAGTTGGGAGAGGGGAGTAAAGTGGGTATGAGGATAGCACCCAGAACTCAAAAAGGGCTTGGCATGTGGGGGTTGGGAGGGCAGGAAGGAGAGTGGGAAGAGGCAGCTGACCGAGGAACAGAATCATAGGTTAGGCAGGAGCCAAGTAACGAGGCGGGAGGGGCCGGGTCTTCAAAGTCCAAGGCAAGGAGTTCCTGCTGGAGCAGAGGGTGCTCCAGTGGCTCCAGCTGGACCTGTGCTTTGACTTCCACTTTAGAAAGAACACATGGTGCTGACTGCATGGAGAACAGATTGAAAGGCCAGTGAGGGGAAATGAGTAAGGTCACTGTAAAAGCCCAGATAGAAATGAAGTCTTACCCAAAATAGTGGTGAAGGAGAGGAAGAGGTATGAGCAGAGAGAAGACTGGTTTTGAAGGCTGAACTAATAGGAGGTGAGAACAGCAGAAGGGAACATGGCAACTACATTATGGAAGAGCCAGGAAGATGGGAGCCATGGTCTGAAACAGGACAGACAGATGGCTCTGGGAAGGTGGGGGAGTGGACAAGTGCCCATGTCAAGCTGGAAGCTGGAATCCAAGCCTGGAGCTCAGGAGAGAGGTCCGGATGAAGACACAAACTTGATGATGATGAACACGCATGGCATATGACACCCGGATAATGGGCTGATCTCTTCCAGGGAGAGCTGATAGAGCAGAATGATGGGCTGGGCTTCAGCCTGGAGGCTCGCCAATGTTTAGAGGTAAGCCAGGAAGCCAGCCAAGGAGTCTCGGGAGGGGTGACGGGTGCAGGAGGAAAACTAGGATGTGTGCTGCCTAGGGAGCCCAAGAGTGGGGGAGTGTGCAGTAGAGGGAGTGGTCAGCGCACTGGATGCAGTGAGAAGTCAGGGGCATGGGCTGGTGGTGGACTTGACCTGAGTTTTTCAGTGGGTGGTGAGCATAATGCCAACTGAGATCAACAGTGAATTGGGGATGAGGCAGGAAGCTTAGGTTATTCTACTCAATTTAAGTTATTTGAATCCTCAAGTAGAGAGTAAAGCTATAGAATGGCCTATTTGAATCGAGTTTGCAGTTGCTAAAGGATCTTGGCACTTTTGGTTTGTCTGAGTGAAGATGCTGCTGTCCTGGGGACGGAGTGGGTGCCTAACCTCCAGAAACCCAGAGGCCCTCCCTACAGTTCCCTTCACCTCCCCAGCCCTCTCCATCCTCAGTCATACTGCAGCTTGAGGGCACAGTTATACACCTGGGGCTCTGGCAGGCCATGCTCTCAACTACTGAGGCCTTTCAACCAACTGTTTATATTCAATAAGTGCCCCTTGCAAGGTTTGAACTGGCAAAGGAAGATGAAGATCTCAAAAGGAAAAAACTATGGTATATGTGCAACCTCATTCTTCATAAACCTAATGGCACCACAAACACAAATCCCAAAACAGGACATACAGCTTAAAAGAAGAGGAAAGATGTTTGGAATTCTGCCAAACAAAAGCAACAGACAGAAGCATAAAGGAAAAGAGTTACCAGAAAACAAAAGATAAATGGCCATAGGAGATCCTCAGACACCAATAACTACCCTAAATGTAAATGGTCTGAATCCATCAATAAAGATGCACAGAGAGGCAGCGTGGATCAAAAAACTTGTTTTACCAAACATCGCGAGCATCAGATGTACCCAGAGGCCCTTGCTGCACTTCATGGAACCATGCAGGAGGTACGTGATGCTCTCACACAGTGCTGCAAAGCCCCGTCCCACCACACTGCCCAGCCTGTCTGTTTCCAGGCACAGGTGGTCACACAGACTTTCGGGCCATCTCCAGAGGGTCTGTGTGGAGCCTGAGGACCTGCATTCTGGATAAAGACTCAATTAATGCATCTGCTTGTATATATCCTATTGGGCCTGGCTCTCCCGAAAGCCCACCCAATGCACATCTAATACAGTCCCTGGTTGCACCAAAAAGCAGGCTGAACAGAGCACGAGGAACATGAGCTGCTGGCCCCACAAAAGGCACAGGCAGCAGTGGCAGCTGCTGGAGGAGGAGGTGTGTCCTGAATACTAGCCCTTCTCTGTTTTAGAGCCAAAGGAAACTTTTCTGGAGGCCATCTGAAAGAAGGGAGGATGCAGCTTAAGTGGTTTGGAGCACATTTTCCAGGTGATGTAACAGAAGCACTTCTTGGGACTGGGGGAAAACACAGAAGAAAGGGCAGGGCTGTACTATCAGGAAATGTATGTCCACAGAGGTGGAGAATGAAGTCAATGGCCTCTAAGGTATGGAGTCAATGGCCTCTAAGTGTGGAGTCAATGGCCTCTAAGTGTGGAGTCAATAGCCTCTAAGATGCCTTCCAACTCTAATATTCATGTTTATAGACTCCATGTTTCTAAACAAGGGAAAATACAATCAAAAGTTCCAAAGGACAATTGTTTCTTCATTCATTCAATTAGTTTTTACTGTGAGGAACTTCAACATAGAGGAAAAATTAAGTAAACAAAGGAGGAAGCTTGTGTCCACATGCATGCATGCATGTGGCTACCCATACATGTAACTGACTCCACAGGAGGGAGAGGCCACGTGCACAGGCTGGAGGTGGGATGAAGCGTCTGTGGGCTGCAAACACAATGCATCTGCTGGTGCAATGGCCTCTGAGCAAGGACAGTTCTCCCGGGCTTGGGCCTTTCTAGGGAAGAAGTGGCTCCCAGACAGCCTCACATACTGGCATGGTGACTCGTCTCTTGATTACCCCTAAAGAACACTTCCAATGTCACTTCTTACTAATTACCTAAAATTCTTCAAAGACACACTTCCTGGGCCACAAAAAGGCCTGTTTGCAAACACTTAGAAGGAGCAACTATTCCTCTTAGTGGGCTCTTACTGGGTTCCAAGTGTCCCTGGGAATCAGGGTTCTGGGGTTTCTTTATGTTAACACTCCAATTATAGAGAAAAGTGTAGTTGGAAACATGTGTGCCTGCACTTACGGAGAGAATTCAGACTTACCTTCTTACAAATGTTTAAAGAGGTCTATTCCCCCAAAATATTAAGAAATATTAAGAATTACTGGCACTGGCTGAACCCTCCCACTGGGAAGAAGTTCTAGGACATCAGAGATCCGTAGCTGGGACAAGAGAACCAAAAAGGAGACCAGGAAGCAGCAGATCCCTACAGTCTATCTCAGTGTTCCCACGGAACAGGGATCAGGGCTAGATTCCAGGTGAGGTGCCATCAGCCTGTGGCAGAGCCATGCTGCATCACCAGCACACGGCATGAATAAGGACACGGATGCATGGGATTCTGCGTGGATAAAAGGGCGGTTTTGGGGGCTTTCACTCTGCCCGTAGCTGAGCTAAGCTCTGGCATCTTTGCATAGATTAAGGGGGGTGAGAATGGAGGAGTAAATAGAACATTGCAAAATACATTGAACAATGATCATTTTTAAATAACTTCCCTCATTTGTTTCCATTAAACTGGACCTTATTATGTGTGTTCTATCTGGATTTAGTACACTCTTTGCAAGCCCTTAATCATGTAAAGGGCTTCAGAGTTAGAATATTTCAGCCACCATTGAGATTTTGGTTATATGAAAAATCTTAAATAAATAGGAATACTGGTGGGTAGAAGAGCTTGAAACTGCACGAGATTACATGAGGTACAGCTTGAGTTTACTAACACAGTGTCCACGTAACATGGGCAGTATTGTTGCATGCTGTGCATTTCAGACTGTACATGTGACCAGGACTTCATGAGAATATATTATGTTTAATTATACAAGATGAGAAAAGGTTCTTGTGTCAATGTGCCTTCTCCCTTCAAATTTTCATAGTCTAATCAAGGGTCCAAGAGTTACACTGAACCTATCATGGGAATTAGAAATAGAAAAGATTTGCTTACCTATAGGACATGATTTTAGATTTGTTCATTCATGTGGTCATTCATAGATACTTAGTGAGCATCCATGTTAAGAAAAATGATCTAAACTTGGAAGTAAGGAGGGAGCACAGCATGTCTTCCCAACATCACACTGTGGCGATAGCAGGCCAACAAGAAAATGTTAAGTCTCCAGGAAAACGTGTTTGAAGTTGCTTGTTGATTACTGCTCACTTGGGAAGCTGTGTCCCATTTCTCTGCAGAGCATGAACCCATCTTCTAGCTAAACTGACAGTCTTACCTTGGCATTCTGCTTTTTAAAATTCTTATAAAATCCCAGTTCTTTACATTGTTTGCTAAACTAGCACTAGAGGCCTGGTGCACAAAATTGTGCACAGAGGGGTGTGTGTGTGTGTGTGTCCCCTCAGCCCAGCCTGAACCTTCTCCAATCCAGGACCCCTTGGGGATGTCCAACCGCCAGTTTAGACATCCGGCAGACATCCTTCTCACAATGCTATGCCACTGGCTCCTAACCGCTCACCTGCCTGCTTTCCTGGTCAGCTCTAACTGCCCCCCACTGTTGGCCTGGTCATCCCCAAATTCCCCCCATTTCCCACCACACTGAGGGCTATAGGCCGTCCTGCCCCAGGAGGAGGTCGCCTGCGGTCCTGGCTGTAGCAGGAAGTGTGGGGACAGAGGCAGGAGGAGAAACCATGGCCTTCCTTGCGCCGCTGATCTTTCTGGAAGATTCAGACTTGGGTGGGTTTCTCTCTAATAAAGCCCTTCCCAGGGTTTGTTCTCGCTCAGGAAGACCTAAGTGATCTCGTTTTCCGAGGCAGTGACAGGGGAGGGAGCTGGGCGCTGGGAAGCAAGTGTCTATACAAGTGATGGTCAAGGTTATTGGTGACAAGATGAACGGGGCCTTGGGAAGCAGACACAGGGGCTGCCTGTGGGAAATGGTGAGAGGAGAAGTAAACTGAAGGACTTGCACTACCACTCCAATGCAGCGGAGATCGCAGACTTGCCCTGTCTGCAGACATGCAGGACTCAGCTGGTCCATGTGGAAGATCTGCTCACAGAAGCTCTTAAAACAAAACATCACCTGGGCCCAGAGTGTTGCTGCTTGTCCTTGTTCTCAGACGGGCCCTCTTTTCTCTCACCACGTTGCCTTTCTCTTTGAGCCAGCTCCAGGTCTCCAGCCTTCCTCACCAGCCCGCCTTCAGCTCTTGGAGGGCAGGCACCTCCCTCCCAGGAGTGCCTCAGGCTCCCCACGTGAGTCTGGCTCATGGAGGGTGTTCACGCAGGGCCTTGGAATGAGCGTGGCGTGGCGACACAACCTCGGGGCAGTGCCCTGTGTGGGCACTGGTGTCCCCAATGAAGGCGAGATTTATCTCCCCAGCTTTTCTCCAGTGAGGAATGGGAGTGGTGGCAAGAGCAGGTCCCTGGCAGGTGTTTTTTGGTGACTCGTCCTGGTAGTGCAAATGGCCTGTATTCAGGATCCTGCTGATGGCTGCCTCCTGACTTCCTTCCTGGAGTTCCCACAACTGGCAGGTTGCACTTTAGGCTGGAGGAGATTCAGAGTCAGCTCTCGGACAACACTTCCTCATGGTGGCTCTGTATTTCTTGGCTCCATCCGACAAGGAGGTTGCCCCACTTCTGGGTGTTCGTTGAGTAGCCTGCTCCACCTAATCTGAAGGCCGCCATCAGTCCTTCCTCTAAGGGCTTTAGCATCTTGTGGGGATTGTTGCCTGGATCCACATTCATGGAGAACAATGTCTCTCTTCTAAACTGGCCTCAACCTGGGTCCTGATCCCCAATTCCATCCAACTCTCCCAAGACCATGGCTCTAGCGGGTCGGATGGGGTGGGACACGACAGCGGAGGACATTAACCTGCAGGAGGATCTGTGACTGATGATAATCTTCCCCAGGCAGATACTCTGTGACATGCCCAGGGTGTCCCCGTGGTACACTTGCTTTGTAACCACTGCCGCTGCCAGTGCAGGAAGACACGTCAGTCTCAAGAGCCTTTACCCCACCTGGTGCAGTGTTGCTGCCAGTATAGCCGTAGCACATTGCTGGCATTGGCCTCTGGCTTTATTCAGCCACAGAAGCCAGGGCAACGAAAAATGATCTCAGGGTAGTGGCTTAACGTTCATTGTCCTTGGCGGGGACTCAGACATCCAGGTTGTACCCTCCTTAGGCTGGTTCACTGAGTGACTCTGCTTGACGACTTTATTTGACTCCCTATCCACAGGCCAAGCTGATCTTCTCAGGAGAAAGGCGGTTCTCATATCACCATCCTCTGCCATCCAAAGCTGTCTGCTGCCGTGGGTGGTCCGCAGGGAATACTGTGAACCTGATTGCTTCTGTCTCGACAGCATCGCATGTGTATGCGGCCAGGGGAAGTGAGGTGTTCTCGCTGGGGATGATGATGGGGGCTACTTCAGAAGACCAGAGGTCAGCTGCCTGACGATCAGCGAGGGTCCACAGCACAGGCTAGAGGAGCTTCCAGTGTCATTTTGAACATGCTGATAAATACGAATTATGTCTTCCAGAGCTTAGCTTTATATTGGCGGGGAGGGAGAATTTATTTTCAAATACAAGGAACTCTTTGGTTGAGAGGAGCAGATGTGTTACCAAGAGTTAACCCACTTAACTGCCATTTTCTGAGCACTTTCAAAGTTTTCGCTTTTAGTTAGAGAGATGCTGGAAGTGCATCTGGAGTGAAATCTGCTCCAGTGTGTTCCTTTAACGAAGGGAGCCAGGGGCATCGGAAATATCACAGTGCCACACTAACTCTTTCAGCAGCTGCCTCACTGCCCTATTGTTTTTGAGCAGCATCCCAGCGTTTTGCATTTCTATAGCCTATTTCCAATACAACATTGCTTTTGAGGTATTCTGTCCTTTCTCAGCATCTTAAAAAGATCTTCATTCTTTCAGATGGAGTTCAGTGGAGAGCCCTTCCCTCCCCGAGATTTAATTTCTCCGGAGTCACCAGAGAAACCCACCTCTATGGGAAAGCACTCCTTCACAGTGTAGCCCCACTATCCCCAGCTTGGTCACAAGATCAAAGACTCGCATTTCTTTCTGCAACGACATTTTTGCCACAAAGCACAGGCTGGTGCCAGAGCAGCTAGGCCCGCAGCTCTCTGCAATGACCCTGTGCTCCGGGACCAGCTTTCAGTCTGTCCTTGAGGCGGTAATGGCCAGGCAATTGCCCCACGTCCGTTTCAGCTGCAAAGCTTCCCAAATGCCCAATTACATCTGCAAAGGTTCTTGGAGTTCTCATAGCACCTCCACCCCACTGCCTCTGCTCTCTGTACTGGAGGGGCCCGCTTTTGGCACAGCCCGGAGGTGAGGAGCAGGGCCTGATGCAGAGCCCAAGTGAGATGTAGATGACTTTGTAGGATTGGCTGAACATTTTTGAAAATTATTCTTGAGGTTCCTAGCTTTTCCTTAGCATCATGGGTCAATCATTCCTGCGCTTACTAAACTGGAAGGATCCCCGAGCTTGTCTGGCCATTTCGCCCACAGGTGAGGGAACCTGCAGGCACAGGTGCTGCCTCTTGTTCTTTTGTCTCTTGCTAGTCTTGGCCCCTGAGCCAAAGCCAAAGTCACCAGCCACAGCCACAGTGCTTCCCTGCAGCGACACTGCAGCCACCCTTTTCTCCATGTCTGCCTTTTCCACCTTGTGGAGCAAAGAGGACTTGAACTCCATAATGTGCTGTTATCCGGGGTTAAGAGTTGCACCCGTTAGAATTCCTGGATCGGAGGGCAAATGTTAGTCCCAGCCCCTCCGGGCCTGGAGTGTGGCTTCCAAGGAGGGGCTGGGACACCCAGCAAGGATCCTCTGCGCTGGCACTCAGCCTGGCACATGGCATTCTTCCCTAGGTATCCCCGAGCAATGAGGAGGCACCCCCATCGCTCCCACCTCCACTCTCCTTCCCAGGCAGCTCTCCCCCTCCTCAGCGTGTCTCCACACCCTAGGCATCAGCAATGGCTTTGGTATTTTTGTTCCCACCTAGTCAACACGCCTGTCCTGGTGCCATGCTGTGGCATCTCCATCTTCCCATGTGCAGGGCACTACCGGCAGCTGGAGGACTGGGTGCATCGGAGACCTTGGCTCAACACTAAAAATGCCCAGGCCACCCCTTTCCCTTTGAACCTCAGTGTGTGGGCAGATCCTGGCTTGTTTCGCAGCCTCTGAAACCTTGTCCACTGACACCAGCCCGGGATGCTGGGCATCTGCGTTGTCTGTACCAACTGCTCTGTGCACTGTATTTCATTATTAGCCTTAAAATACACAGCCTGGCTCCTGCAGTTGTGTTTAAGGGTTCGTGACCATGGCATTGCTTTTCAGTGACATTCCCGGGAGCTTTGGGGGCAGTGGGAAGGAGGCAGCGGGACAGAAGCTGCTGGCTAGGCTGTGCCGGCCATTTTCTTCCTTCCTTTTTGGAAGGGGCACATCCAAGACCCCCTTTTATGGCCACACACTCTTCAAGAATGTACTCCTGGGATAGAAGGGAAGGGACTCTGGGACAAAGTACCCAGTGAATGCATCGTGCAGCCCTTTGATGGGGGACATCTCGGGGTTTGGTCCTGCTTGCAGTTGAGCAGGCGGCTGCGTCTCTTGGTCTGTGGTTGTCCCTTTGCACAGCAAGTCTCTCACCAGAGACATGAAACTCCCTCTCCTTGAGGAGGGCACAGCTGGCTCTGGGAGAACTGCACACCCAAAGCTCAGTCTCCAGCTCCCCTGTGGCCTAGGTGTGATCTGGTGCAGCACCAATCAGTGCTCACTGAAGGGAGGCCAACATGACCCCGCGCTCCCCCCCCCTCCCCACATACACACACACACAATGCTAGATATAGTGTTTTGAAAAAACCCAGTCTCCCCAAAGAAATCTCTAGCTTTTGTGTTGAAAGTCTGAGATTAGATGAGGAGGTAAGATAGCATGGTGGAGGGGGTCGCAACCTCTGCTCCCGCCTGCCTCCACTGTAGTTCTCACCCCCTCCTTCTCCAAGGCCCAAGGTAGTTATTGGCACCGCACCTGCCAGGAGCATCCCTCCCACAGTCCCAGTGCCACTCAGCTCATCTATGATGATTTCCACTAAATTAAAATGCTTCCAGTATTAATCTTAGACTTTTGCTCAACAAACCTTTTAAGCCTGTGGGACAGCAGTGGGAGTCCTACAGTCCTTTTGAAAATCTTGCTAAAAGAAACAACCAAATAACAGGAAGTAGTGAAATGATGCAGGCAGGGCTGGGACAGGAGTCAGGCCAACTCTGGGCAGAAAGGCAGAGCTGGTCCCCCACCTCAGTGGGCTGGTTGCCACCACTCACCTCCAGTTCCCCATCTCAGTCTGGGGCCCATCTACAGGGCAGATTGGCAGCTGGTGGCTATCTACAGAGAGATTGGCAGGGTAATTTGGCTTCCACTCACACCATCTTGGCCTGGAGCTCCCCACTCAACTGCTCCACCATCCTGCCACAGTCCCAATCTCCTCAGGATCCATCAGGACTGGCAGCGTCTCCACTGCCACCTGCTGTGGGTACTGCAACACTGATGCCCGCCATATTCCATGCTTCCCTCTGGTGGTCAGCGCACGTCATAGTGAGCCGTCAAACTCCCAGTCGAACACTTTGCATATTAAGCTTTTATTATATAGGACTAGAGGACCAGTGCACAAAATTGTGCACAGGGGTATGTGTCCCTCAGCCCAGCTTGCACCCTCTCCAATCTGGGACCCCTAGAGGGCAGTTGGACATCCCTCTCACAATCTAGGACTGCTGGCTCCCAACTGCTCACTTGCCTGCCTTCCTGATTACCCTTAACCACTTCTGCCTGCCAGCCTGATCACCCTCTACCCACTCCCCTGACAGCCTGATTGATGCCTAATTGCTCTTCTGTCAGCCTGTTTGCCCCTAACTGCCATCCCTTTAGACCTAGTCAACCCTAACTGCTCTCCCTTTAGGCCTGGTCTCCCCTAACTGCCCTTCCCCTGTAGGCCTAGGTCCCCCCTACTACCATCCCAGATCCTCACTACCACTCCAGGTCCTCTCCCTCCTCTGACCCCACCACCACCCCAGGTCCTTTCCCTCCTCTGTCCCCCCCCACCACCCCAGGTCCTCTCCC
>PVJN01008278.1:0-68751 GCA_004026805.1 Lasiurus borealis
GTAATCTGTGTGAACTTGACCAAGTCATTTAGCCTTTATCATTCTTTACTCCTGAAGTGGGGTTAATAATAACACCTACTTCCCGAGGCAGTGACATTTTTACGTGTCAGTGTATATAATAGGCTTAGTGCATAATTAATGCTCAATGAACATTTTTTCCCACCTCTCTTCCCTTCCCCCTATTTCTCTCCACCAACCTCCCCAGAAAACTGGAATGACACTGACCATGTCACCACAATGCAAAATACCTGCATGATTTACATTAGGTTGGGGTGCATTGGTTGGGGTTCCATAATTAAATATTTCAAATGTCTACGAGATACTGAGCTCTGAAACAAAACATGATTATGAAAATGGACTCACCGTGTCTAATATAATGTGCTGAGTCTAGATCAGTCTGGAACTTACAATTTCTTTTATATACCCACAGAAGGCATCTAGTTTAGCTATCTTTGTCAAAAATAATGCATTAGAATATATACATCCTATATAATAAAAATGTTAATATGCAAATAGACTGAAATAACCAGAACAACCAAATAACTAGTCGCTATGACATGTGCTGGCCACCAGGGGGCATGTGCAACATGGTGTGCATTGATCACCACAGGAGGGTAGAGCAGGTCAGTGGGGGCGCCAGACCAAGGCAGGACACTGATCATTGACATTGGGGGCAAGACTGGTGGTTACTGAAATTCTTTGCTCTAGTGTGCTTTGGTCCCACCTGGTGCCAGCCCCACTTGCACCCACTGCCAGCACCAGTCCCCCTCACACCTGCACCCAGTGCCAGGGCTGCTGCCAGTGTCTGGTACCTGTCCCAATCACTCGACACCATCAGTAGGTGGGAGCAGTGGCTGTCGGCCCTAATTGCCCCTGAGGGCTTCTCTACTTCCCCCTGCTCCTAAGGGGTGGTCAGGGCAGCAGCTGCCACTCATACCAGCTGATGGCATCAGCCCCGCTTGCATCCTCTGCTGGCGCCACCCCCAATTAATCCACACTGTCAGTGGGTGCATGCGGGACTGTCAGCACATGGGAGCAGTGGCAACAGGAGTGGGGCTGCAGGCAGATAGGAGACTGGGGGCTGCAGCAAGAGGGGCTGGGTTAGGGTGCAGAGTGTGGACCGAGACCTCCATAGCCTACCATAGCCCACAGTTCCTTTCAAGGTGCATGAATTTGTGCACTGGGTCCCTAGTATGTGTGTGTATGTGTGTGTAGTGGTTTCATAGATTTTCCCAAATCTCAACCAGGTAAGTGGAAATGTATTCCTTAAATACAGGACTTAAAGGACTTAAAGCTTGGAGATGTAAGGTCCACATTGGGATTCAGGTCTCTTTTCATTTTGACATCCTACCACTTTGACAAGGAAATCTCTGGGCAAAACCTTCAGTTCTGGGAACATAGCCACACATCCCATCAAAGAGGACTTTGTTGATGGCTAACCCCTTGGGGTAATTTATCAGAAACAGGGTCTATTTAAGTCCTACCCATCTCTTAGTCCTTTACCCTTGATTAGGGCACATGTAATCCTAAAGATGATTCCAATTTCTTCTTTTCCACATAAGAAAATGACCATGAAGTTAGAATACCACTAATGAATTCTCTAAACCAATTGATACTTGACTATATAAGTATTAAAACACAAGGGAGCCCACACTATATCTATCTGAATTCTAGGTATCGTGGACAAGAACCTTTAGCAAATAAAAGTTAAAGGTCGTTTTGATCCAAAATTATAATTTTATAAATGAGAAAAATGAAAAACAGAAATAAAATAAATTTGTCCACAATCAGGGTTTCATTCATTGGTTTTCATTGTTTCTATTTCATTTTCTCACAGGGAAGAAAACAAGTAGTAATTTTCCTTTCAGAAAGGAAGGGAGGGAGGGAGAGAGGGAGAGAGAGAAAGAGAGAGAGAGAGAGAGAGAGAGAGAGAGAGAGAGAGAGGAAAAAGACAGAAGCAATGCAATAGAATTTATCTTTATGAAAGCAAATTCTGTAGATATTTTGCCAAAAAGGACACATAGTGAAAATGGATTAGTTCATTTGAAAATATATATTTCCCGAAGCAGGTGGTGCTATCAAAGTGAATAGGGAGAAAAATGTCTTGTATGAAAAATATTTTTTTTCAAAATGCTATTTTTCAAGTCGAAAGGGAAATGACACAAAATCCTGCAACTGATTTTGACAGCATATTCTAATGGGTTCTGGCTATATTGTAGAGAAACACACCCACATACAAACAGAAACAAACATTTTCAGGAAGATATGTATAGAAAACCCTGGAGGTTTTACATTTGTTAGATGGAAGAAAAAAAGAAAGACAAACAGTCTGCCAGGTAATGAGATGAGTGAGCAAGTAAGTCATTGGAAACTCACAAAATGTACTTTTTTTTGAAACATTGTTACTACTGTTGATATTATCAAAGAGACATGGTTGGAATAAAAAAAAAATGTTCCCTGAACATTTGAGCAAAATTACAAAATTCAGCATTTACAAAAGTAGTTCCATGGATTAATGTGAAAATTAATTTGTTTTTTAGTATATTTCTATTCAGCGTCTTTCTATTTTTCCAGTTCTTTTCTTTTTAGCTAATAAAACATTTTGTGAGGGATTCATTTTCTTTTAAAATAATATATTTTTGTCATTGATTTCATAGAGGAAGGGATGAGGAGAGAGAGATAGAAACATCAATGATGAGAGAGAATCACTGATTGGCTACATACTGTATGCCCCGTACTGGGGACCATGCCTGCAACTTGGGCATGTATCCTGATGGGAATCATTGAAAGGCTACCTCCTGATTCAGTAGCTGATGCTCAACCACTGAGCCACACCAGCCTGGCTTAACTAGTAAAATTTAATTCAAATTGAGCCACAGTGGACATAACAGGGCATTTGCGAGTATCAGAGATGATGGGAATTTGTGCTAGTTCATTAAAATTAACCCATTCTATTAAGTACTAAAATATATGGTAATCTGTTAGTGTTGGTCCTTGCTGTTCCAGAGACCATCTACATCATCATCATCACTGGGATACTTTTAATAACATTTCTATAAAAATACATTCTACATATCAAAACCTGTGTGTAATAATTTCACAATCTCATGCTTGCTTCTCCTCTTACCTGTTCATAGATTTACCAGTCTGTTGAAAGGACCAATCTACCTTTTCTTCCATCTTGTGTGGGTGTCTATGTCCTACTATTCCACTTCCATTTGGAGATCTGCTGTTAAAAACAGGCACTGGGGCACCAGCACCCAGAGGGTAATGGCCAGATGTCATACCCAGATGTTCCTAGTTCTAAAGTTCTGCTTTCTCCTCTCCCTCTTCCCTAGCTCCAACTGCCTTTCCTCCACTTCTAAACACACTGAGAACTAACACAAGTCTCAGTTCTTGAGTGAAGCTTGTTCTAATACGGCACCCCTCTAACAAATTTCTCCAATTCTTTTAGCTTTTATCATCTAATTTAGTATCTAATTAAATGCCTACATTTTCTGGTCACTGGTGCTTTCTGAGAAATTATGTAATACCTTTCCTAGCAAATCGTAAGTACTCAATGTTTGAAATCTGTACTTGAACTTGCCTCCAGGATTACCCTTAGATCTTGCTAGGGTTAGTAGTCTTTCTGATAACCTTGTGCAGGGTCTTCTTCCTCATTTCTTATATGACTAAGGCATTGATATCTATATAGTGTCTCAGGGTAGAATACTCAGAAACATCACCAATTGTTTTCTAGACGTCACACCCAGTATACGCTGAGGTACAACATTGTTGGCTATATATCTATCTTAAATCTATTCTGAATGTTTCCTCATCATCACTGCTATTCTGGACCAAGAAAAAGTTACTTCTGCTGCTAGGTACTCCTACAATCCAGCCCTGCTTCTCACCATGTTGAGCCAGAGATACTTTGTCAAAACCAGGATGAAATGGATCGACTGCCCTATCTGGAACTTTTTATGACTCCTCTTTGATGCCAACTCCATGATGTGAAATTCAAGGTCTTTCATGATACCTTACCCAGCATAGGCATTTATGTACTCAAATGTTTAACAGATCCTGATCAGAAAAGAGATTTCGCTAAAATTGCTGGTTAACATCTTCTTAGAGAGGCAAAATTTCAGACTAAATGGCTTTCTCTCCAAGGATTTACTTAGCAAGCAGAAACAGACTCAGTTTATGGCAATAAAGGCATTAATTAAACAGAGTATGAGAAAATGTCAATGAGAATTGACAGCTGTGACTTCTCACTTAAAATATTAAGTAAAAGTTGTCTGCATTTCTTTCTCTTCCACCCTCTCCTCTTTCTTGCTTCTCCAGTGTTTGATTTAAATGCACTAGAACAAAAACATCAATTTACTCTCGTTAGAGGGCAAGACACTGTGAATTAATGAAGTCAGATCTGTGGGCAGTTTGATTCAATTCTATTACTTTCAAGTACTTATGATAACTGGACCTTAATCTTTCTGACATGGAGATCATTAGTATCATTTAGTGCATAGGATATTGATCAGCTAAAAGTCATTTGTGACTAGCAAACATATATATACATGCCTAGATAAAATGTACATATACATACAAAACATAGATATGTACATACATATACAAACCTATATGTGTGTTGTATTTTGGGTAAATCTATATTCATAATTACTGCTAAAAGTATTTTTAATATATTTTATTGATTATTTTTACAGAGAGGAAGGGAGAGGGATAAAGAGTTAGAAACATTGATGAGAGAGAGACATTGATCAGCCTCCTCCTGCATGCCCCCCACAGGGGAGGTGCCCACAACCAGGATACATGCCCCTGACCTGAATTGAACCTGGGACCTTTCAGTCCACAGGCCAACGCTCTCTCCACTGAGCCAAACCAGTTTTGGCTAAAAAAGTAATTTTTAACTATGTATATATGTATCTGTGACTATTGGGTTTTCAGAGTTTATTAGCCATTAACATTTCTTAAAATACTTTATGCCTTTATGCTCTTATGGATGCCTTCCAAGGCAGTCACATTTTTCAATTTCACTATGAAGAAAAGGTATTTTTAAAAAAATCAAATTTCAATCCCACCCTTCTTCATTGGGGGAGACCTGAATGAAAAGGTTTTACTATAAGGACTATCAAGTTAAAATAATGATAATATTATTGCAAGAGACCTATAATGTAAATAATATTTCTGAACTCTAGCTAAGAGTTTGGAAGCTGTGTGTTACTGGATGAAAATCTTGACAGTGACAATGATACAAGCTTCATTACTTGTTGTCCTGCATGTAACAGTGAGACTTACGATTTTGAATGGTGTTTACTGAAAGCTAACCAGATTGTGAGCATTTAATTGAATCTATCCATTTGTAGGAGATCAAAATTGTTATGTTTCCTTAGAAGCTTTTTCTAGAGTTTCTCCCCAACATAGAAATATGTAGTATGTGTGGGTTTTTTTTGTGTTTTTTTTTTTTTTTGGGTCTGAAAAAAAGCTTTAGGTAAAGCAATAATTTGCTTCTGCAATCATATCAGTTACTCTGGCAAAATGCAACCAACCCTGGATCTCACATGACAGTTTACAAATTAAAACCTGTAGAAATAATTTAAAAAGGAGATATGAACAGGAGAGTTACGTGAAAATGTAAAGCTTTAACAGGCGGCTCGGCTGAGTGATAACTAGACGTGAGGTACAAACTAATTGTACTTAACTGCTTCTCACAGCGAAAACTGCATGCATGGCGGTGCTGGAATGGGAAGGAGAAAGGGTGTGTGCAATAGTTTGCTCTCTTAAAGGTTCATATAATAAAAGAGCACCAAGGCCAGGAAAGAAGTGACAGAGTATGTGAAGGAATTGCTAACATTTTGATATTAAATAAATTGTTGTGGGTCTTTCTTCTATATAGTTTTATCTGCCCTTGCTTCTTTTTATTCTACCTGATGATTTATTCAACAAGGGTTTTGAGAGTAACTACCCTGTTTGAGTCACTGCACCATAATCAGTCACATATTCTTTCCAGTGGGCTTCTAATTCCCTGGATCAGACTCTATATCAGTGGTTCTCAACCTGTGGGTAGCGACCCCTTTGGGGGTCGAATGACCCTTTCACAGGGGTTGCCTAAGACCATCAGAAAATACCTATTTCCCATGGTCTTAGGAACCAACACACCGCTCCTCGGTGTAGCAAAGTGTAGCAATGTAGTTTACTGTTGTCATATGAAGACTACACCATGATTCAAGACAAAATTTCATTTATTTGTAATTAGAAATATTTCACAATATATAATTACATATTATTTTTGTGATTAATCCCTATGCTTTAAATATGTTCAATTTGTAACAATGAAAATACATCCTGCATATCAGATATTTACATTACAGTTCATAACAGTAGCAAAATTACAGTTATAAAGTAGCAACGGAAATAATTTTATGGTTGGGGGTCACCGCAACATGAGGAACTGTCTTAAAGGGTCGCGGCATTAGGAAGGTTGAGAATCACTGCTCTATATCTTCCCTTTTTAATTGAATCCACGCTACAGCATCTAGCACAAGCCTGGGCACATGTTTTACATCTAATAATGATCTAAAATAATTTAAATAGTAAAGAGAGGTACAAAGTTTCTACTTCTAAAAATTTTATAAGACACTCTCACTTAGCAGCCTTTTGTTTTATCTTATTATTATTTTAAAGCAGCGCTTTATTGCAAATCCAGATACAATTCTTAGGTATCCCAGTGAGATTTTCCACCCCAGGGGCCTTGACCCAACCTGGAATAACTGTCAGCAGCAACATTAATTGCACCCTGCCCCCTTCTTGGCAGTTGAGGTGTGAAAACCAGTGTGGAGAGAGAGACTGAAATTTGTTCATCCCAAGAGATGACCACCAGGGATCCGATGCAGCCATTAGGACAGCTGCATCGAGGCCAGTTTCATACCTGTCTGAACAGCTCCCACCGTCTGGGTAAATACATACCTTATATCCCCAGAGCAGCAAACTTCTTCGGGGTTTCCTCCTAATCTCAGGGAGCCTGCTTGTGTCTGTGCCTAAGGCATTTACTAACTGTGAGTGATTTACCTTCAGAAGCTCAAGGATTCCTGAGTCAAACTGTTCATCTCCATCTTTGTCCCTTTGCACAGATCCTGTCCCCTTAGAGGAAGTCCGACCTTCCTGTTTGTGAAGATAAGCAATACTTGTCCTTTAAGAATCTAAACACAGAGCCCATCTCAACCAAATCTTTCCACTGATTGCTTCCTCCTCTGAGCTCCTTCAGCCTGGCCACCCACCAACTGCTTCTCATGTTCTGCTCGTACCCTCCATTGCATTAGTAACATGTCCTTTCTCTGTCTCTCCAACTACCCTGTAGAAAGTCAAGATCAGAATTCATGTTTCTGTACAGTGTCTATACATATATGCTACACAGACAATGTTGGTTCATAGTATAACCGATTAGTTCTAGTCACCATGCCTATAGCAAGAGCTAGGTATAGAAACTGATTGTGAGAACTCCTGCCCTCCTCCATTCACTGTTTGCACATATTTGAACATTTAATAATTTGACCCCTGTAGGATGATTGCTAGCCCTTTATTGCCAGAGTGAATTTCCTGAAGGCAAAGGCTTTGGTATTTGCCTGTCAACATTCAAGGAGACACAAAGGAAAATAATTGTGTAGAGACACATCCCAAGCTGAGGAAGGACCCGATCAAAGGTGTAGGAATATGAACGCACCTATTTCAGACACTAATAAGAATGTTGGTCTAAATTTTCAACAACACAGTGGGATACCTGGGAAAGTATGATTTAAGATGCACAGGCAGAATCTGGATGACACTCATTCAAGGAGGCAGAGGAAGGGATGCCTGTCCTGAGTGCAGGTTCAGGCTACATGACCTTCAAGCCCCCGTTTGATGGACACTTAGATTTCAAGGTGAGCGTGATAGTTAAATTTATGTATTAATTTGATGGGGCCATGGAGAGCCCGGACATTGGGCCAAACATTATTCTGGGTGCTTCTGGGAGGCTATTTTTGGATGAGATGAGCATTTGAACCAGCAGACTGAGTAAAGCAGACTATCCTCCTCAATGTAGGTGGGTCTCACCTAATAAGTTGAAGATCCAAAGAGAACAAAAAGGCTAAGAGAAAACCTTTCCTGCTTGACTTCTGAATTGGGTTATTGGTCTTTCCTGGCATTTGAACTTGGACTAGAACATTGGCTCTTTTGGGGTCTAAAGCCTCCTGGCTTTGGGGCTGGAACTTCCATCACTGGCTCTCCTTGTTCTCAGGCCTTCAGGCTTGAACTAGACCTATACCGTGGGCTCTCCTGGATCTCTAGCTTGTTGTCTGCTGATCTTGAGGACTTGTCAACCTCCCTAATCACATGACCCATTTCCTTATAATAAATCTCTCTCTCATGGTATGTATATGTACATGTATACGAGTGTGTGTGAGTGTGTGTGTTTCCCATTGGTTCTGTTTCTCTGGAGAACCCTGACTAATACAGTCAGCAGTGTCTGTTTTAGAAAGTGCTGCTTTCTGGCTGGAGGGGATCGAGGCTTTGAGGAAGCTGGCTTCAGCCCCAGCCCTGTCCATCAAGTAATGCCTTCAGCCTTCTAACTGGACCTTTTGCTTAATTCATTCTAAGAAGGAAAAATAACTTTTGTCTTTTTCCCTCTCTGTTTTTACCAATCTGTCCTTTTTTATTTGGCAAGAGCTGGTAGCTTTTCTTGTGGTCTGACTGGATCTGAAAATAACATACTTATTTTTGTTAAACATAAAAGCAAAGAAAAACTTGAGCTTATATGCAATTTAGCCTTATCAAGCCCAGGCATATTTGTTTGTGTACAATCGGCACACCTGAGTGATGTCAGAAGAGCTCTGAAAACAATGGATTCTGAAGCCAGAGTTGTTAGTGGGTGGAACCCTCCCAAATAATAAGCATTGTACACATGACTGGAACCAGAATGAGTTATTTAGTCCAATACAACCTGCTTTAGTCCATACAGCATGTCATACACTCAGAAACAAAACAGGAAAGGGAAAATAAATGAAAGAGAATGAGCTAAACATGAAGGAAATAATTGTATATGTGTGGCTCTCTAAACTCATCCAGTGAATAATTCTTTGTGCATGTGTATTTATTTTTACTGAATTTATTGGGAGGACATTGGTTAATAAAATTAAATTACATAGGTTTCAGGTACACAATCCTAATCCTATAATACTAGAGGCCCAGTGCACAAAATCATGCACCAGTGAGGTCCCTCAGCCTGGCCTGTGGAATTGGGCCAAAATTGGCTCTCTGATATCCCTAACGAATCCCAGATTGTGAGAAGGTGCAGGCCAGGCTAAGGGACCTCACTGGTGCAAAATTGGGGCTGGGGAGGGACTTGGGAGTTGGCCAGCCAGGGAGAGACCACAGGAGGGCTCCAGGGCATGTCTGGCCCATCTTGCTCAGTCTTGATCAGCTGGGCCCCAGCAGCAAGCTAACCTGCCAGTCAGAGCATCTTCCCCTTGGTGGTCAGTGCACATCATATCTAGTGGCCTTAGCATACCATTAGCATATTATACTTTGATTGGTTGAACAGATGAGCAGACATTTAGCATATTAGGTTTTTATTATATAGGATATCTTCTGTATATTGTACTGTGTGTTCACCAACCCAAATCAAATCTCCTTCCATCATGATTTATCCCCATGTTATTAAATAATGAAATTATATCTATACAGGGTGGGGGGAAAGTAGGTTCACAGTTGTGAGTATTCAAAGCACAGAGTTTATTCTTGTATTATTATTTATTATTATATTATTTTCCATAAAAACAACTATAAACCTACTTTTGCCCCATCTTATACATGCACATATGTGTGTATACATATACAGATTCATAGGAAGATGACACATTGGAGGTATTACAAATACATTCATGTTAGTGTAGAGGGGTAGTGCTACAGACAAATTGCCCTACACTGAGATATCCAGAATGCCCAAAGCCCCATTGTAGTCTTGGTCTTTCTCTCCCTGTGTTGTCTTCCCTTTGCATTATAGTCCTATTCTCAACTCTCTTTATTCCCCATGTGTTCCACCCTATGTACCCTCAAGCTACTTCTGCTCAAACAGGGAACTCCCCATATCATGATGGTGGCAGGGAGTTCTTTCTGAACTTGTTCTCAAAAATGGGATTACCTGTATCTCAGAAACTCAATTTCCAGGAACATTGCTAGTTTAGTTCTAAACTGCCTTTGAACATATGTATAAGAGAAATTAGAGAGCAGTTTCTATTAAAAATGAATAGGGACTCTGAAATGAAATGCCCTTTGCCTATCAATGATGTTGGCAAAATATAATATTCTGATACCTTTGGTTTCCTTTCCCAACTCCTCACCTTTAAACATATCCCAGGAGCTGATAGCTGCAGTTAAATGTATTGATGGATGTTTAAGGATGTTTCATACCTATTTTATAGCCATTTCAAGAAAGTGATACTTTCAAATGATGGAGATAGAATATTAAGCAATTAAAATTCAGAAAGATTGTGCTAAGAGGGAGCTACAAAAAAGGAAGTTCTTTCATTCTTTAGACTCATAAATAAAGAAAATATAATCACCATGATAGTTTGTCTCAATTGCTGAGTTTTGTATATAAGTAAATTTTGCAATAGAATGTTGGTTCTTAGGCCCTATACCAAGAGTTCTGATTTATTAGGTTTCAGTGGTGACTTGGGTATCTAAATTTTAAATAAATACACACATACACAAAAACAACCTAAAACATTCTGATGAGAGAAATATGTAAAACCATGCTTAGAGAAAAATGACAGCTTTATTTTATCTTCACCTCATTCATTCGAATTCTCCTAGAATAAAGGATAGAGAAACATACCTTAAAATTTTTAACAAAAAGAACTTTGGATTTATTTTTAGAGACTCTAATACCTAGCCCTGGCTTTTCATTTTCTGACTATTACTATGAGATATTCCCTTAATCAATCAGATCTTAGTTTCTTTATTTAATTATGGAGAAATGACAGTATTCACCAACAAGGTTTCCCATATCATTCTGATAAATAATGTTTGTAGAAATGCCTTGGAATCTGTAAATTGCCCAAGGTAGGAAATTGCTCATGTCATGGATATGCACACTGGTGATTCAAGAGAAAAAGCATTCAGAATACACCTGGTGCTTACTCTCTGGTCAGCTGGCACAACGGGGGCTGGAAGGTAAATGGGATGAAAAACTTCTCTGAGGAGCTCATGGTCCAAGACACATTAAATAGTCATGAGATAATAGTAAGTATGAAAGGCAGAGTGCATGATTCTGAAGTGTTTATAAGAAGGGAGAGTATTGAATTATGGTAAACAGTACATTATATGAAAGGTCATTATAAAAGAATTTGGCTATAAGATGGGTAGTCAGAAAAAGGTGGATTTATTAAGATAAACGGTATTGGTGGACACATTCTAGGTGGATGAAAACAGGTGAAAAAGATCCATAAATGGGAACCAGTGCCCTAGGAAGCATTGGGAAAAAGTAGAAAATAATAAGACAAATGGTTTAAAATGCAGGAAACCAGAAAGCTCATCCCTTCTCATTCCTTATGTTGAATATATGAGGGCTATATCCTAGTCTACAAAACGTCCTTATTTGGCTCACTGATGAACTTGCTTAAAGTCCCAATCAATAGGTATAAATCTCTTCCGTAGCAGCATTTATAACAATATAATACACCATCCAAGGAAACTCCTCCACAAAGGCTGAGTTAAATACAGCCCCATTAACATTATGGATTTATTGACCTATTGATACGTTTAAAAGGTCTCCATTGTAAAATTAGTGAATATGTACTAACCTAAGGGAAAGGACAAACAGATGAAAAACACACAACAGTCCTTGTTATTGGGTCCACATGCCTTTTTTCCAATGTGTCACCTTTTTTCTGATAAAATGTCTCAATATATCTAAACTTTTTAATATAATTTTCTACCAAAAAGAAAAAAAATGAAAACCTAAATACTTTTTGTACTTTTCTCTAATTTACATAAGCATACAGAGGGATATTTTTCTCTACTTTGAGCATAACAATTTAATATACTTTTTAAATAAATGTCAAAAACAAAGAATAATTGAGTACAACGGCATGAGAACTACCTCTATGGATTGATCCTCTGATGGGCTATTTATTCTCCATCTCCTCCCCATTTATTTGTTAAGTGATTCATGTAAGTGGGCAGATTGTTAGAGACCCAAGTTCTCTACTTATCAAGTTAAATGGATAGGAAGCTCTCAGCCCTTCTGCCTTAACAGTCCCAAAACTACAAGTATGGAAACACATCGATGGCTATTTTGGTATCATTTTACCAAAAAATTCTCAAAAGAAAAGACAAGTTTTTACTGACTATTGCAGGATGTATGGTGCTAGAGGACTAGAAAAAGAAGCAAAAAGCTTTGGAGACTTGAAGTCTGATTGCAAAATGTGAAATTCCTTCCTGAATCTTACTGCATGAATTCCCTCTAAACAAAGGGGTTTTGAAAAGATGCTTGGATGAGAGGAAGAACTGTAGGCTGGTATCAGAAGATTAGGATTCAAGTTTGAATCCTTGAACCAGTCACTTTAAATGTCTCTGCTTTGTTGTCTAGCTGGCTACAGTGAAGTGCCTTTGTTGGAAGCTACTAATGGAACCAAAGTTTCAGAGAACAGTTAACACTGGCTGTGCTGATCAGTAAGCTACTGTCTCTCAACTCTAAACACATCTTCCACCTTTTTAGGTGGCACTAGACGGGTCATAAAGGATAGAGAAGGCAGAGTTTCTAGCTTGTATTTCTGTTCACAGAGGTTTCTAGCCTGGCATCACTGTTTATGTCCATTAGCAGTTGATTTCAACTTGAAACATTTCATCTCCACTTCCAGGATCAGCCCCATGGTGCCGCGTCAGAGATTTCAGCATTCTTCAGGGAACTATATCCCCATCACACAGAGGCCCTCTTGGCAGCTCCTGAGGCAAGATTTGGACAATGATCCTTTCTCAGAAGTCTGGTTCCAGCTCCCTGGTTTCCTCCAATTGTCTGGTTCCTCCAATGTTCCTGGGGTCATGCCTAGAAGCTGCTTCCTATGGTGTCTATTTCAGTGTTACACTTTTATCTATTCAGTCCTCAAAAAAAAAAAAAAATATATATATATATATATATATATATATATATATATATATATATATATATCCTATCTCTCAAAAAAGTAATAAGCAAATTGACCATACCTCCACTATACCCACAAGCCACTCCCACAAGCCAATCAGGAGCAAGTATGCACATTAAGCCAACCAAGATGGCTGAAGCCACAGAGAGAGCAGGAGGCTTGGGTTTCCCTGGCAATGGAAGAAACCATGCTTTCTGCCTGCTATAGCCAGCGTAGACTTCTCATAAAGGCTACAAAGTTTCAATTATAGAAGATAAATAAATCCCAACAAAAATGGCCACTGAGCAAGCAAGAGGCTTGATTCCTTTCAAGGCTACAAAGTTTCAATTATAGAAGATAAATAAATCCCAGATACTAGGGCCTCTCCTTGGGTTTGGGAGAATAAACATCATTAAAATGTCCATACTACACAAAGCAATTTATAGAGTCAATGGATTACCCATTAAAATACCAACAACATATTTCACAGACCTAGAAAGAACTCTTGAAAGATTCATCTGGAACAACAACAAAAAAAAGACCCCAAATAGCCACAGCAGTCCTGAGAAAGAAGAAAAAATTAAGTGAGATCACAATACCAGATTTCAATCTATATTACAAAGCAACTCTTCTCAAAACAGCCTGGCACTGGCACCAGAACAGACATATAGACCAATGGAATAGAATAGAGAATCCAGATATTCACCCAAACTTCTAAGCTCAATTAATATTTCACAAATGAGGCATGAACATACAATGGAGTGAAGACAGACTCTTCAATAAATGGTGTTGGGAAAATTGTACAGATACATGCAAAGAAATGAAACTAGACCACCAACTTACACCATATACAAAAATAAACTCCAAATGGATACAGGACTTAAACATAAGATAGGAAACCATAAAAATACTAGAGGAATCCACAGGCATCACAATCTCAGACATAGTAGAAAGAACTTCTTCACTGATACTGCTCCAAGGACAATGGAAGCTAAAGAAAAAAAAAGGGGGACTACATCAAAATAAAAAGCTTTTGCACAGCAAAAGAAATAATCAACAATACAACAAGAAAGCCCACTGTAAGGGAAAAAATATTTCCAAATGTTAGCACTAATAAAGGTTTAACCTCCAACATCTATAGACAACTTATACAACTTAATAAAAAGAAGATAAATGATCCAATAAAAAAAAAATGGGCAACAGACCTAAATAGAACCTTTTTGAAAGAAAACAGAAGGAAGGTCAAGAGACACATGAAAACATGTTCAAAGTCACTAATTATCTGAGAGATACAAATCAAAACGATAATGTGATACCATCTCACACCTGTCAGAATGGCAATCATCAACAAATCAACAAATGACAAGTATTGGCAAGGATGTGGAGAAAAAGGAGCCCTTATGCACTGTTGGTGGGAATGCAGGCTGTGCAGCCACTGTGGAGAACAGTATGGAGTTTCCTCAAAGAACTAAAAATGGAACTCCCATTTGACCCAACAATCCCACTCTTAGGAATATTTCCTAAGAAATTAGAAACACCAATCAGAAAGGATTTATGCACCCCTATGTTCATAGCAGCACAATTTACAATAGCTACAATTTGGAAACAGCCTAAGTGCCCATCAGCAGATGACTGGGTCATAAAACTATGGTACATCTACACAATGGAATACTATGTTGTCATAAAAAAGAAGGAATTACTACCATTTTCAGCAACCTGGATGTAACTGGAGAGCATTATGCTAAGTGAAATAAGTCAGTCAATGAAGGAGAAACACCACATGATCTCACTCATTTGTGGATAATAAAGAACATTATAAACTGATGAACAAAAGGATAGATACAGAGATAATAAAGTATCAAACAGACTGTCAAATTACAGCAGGAAGATTAAGGAGAGGTGGGGCAGATAAGAGATCGAGCAAAGGACTTACATGCATGCATATAAGCATAACCAATGAACACAAGACACTGGGGTTTGGGATATGCCTGGGAGGGGTGGGCAATGGGAAGATATGTATACATGTAACACATTAATAAAAAAAAAGTGGCAAAAAAAGTAAAAGAATAATATGCAAATTGACCATACTTCTGCTATACCCAGAAGCCACGCCCACCAGCTAATCAGAGTGAGTATGCAAATTAACACAACCAAGATGGCCACAGAAAGAGCAGAAGGGAGGCTTGGGTTGCCCCTGACAATGGGGAAGCCAAGCTTTCTGCAAACCCTGGCCCACCAGGCCTCCACTTAAGGCAACAAAGTTTCAATGGCTCTGTGAGCAGAAGGCTTGGCTCTGCTCCAGGCTACAAAGTTTCAATTGTAGAAGATAAATAAATCCCAGATACCATGGCAAGCCTCTGCTTGGGTCACTGGGGTGCATGGCTGGCCTGCAAACCACCACATGACACTTGTCTAGGCCACTTCACAACCGAAGGGAACCCCTACCCTGAGCCAGGACACCTTTCAGGGCAAACAAGCTGGACCCCACCTGTGCACCAGGCCTCTATCCTATCTAATAATCTAATAAAAGAGTAATATGCAGATTGACCATCACTCCAACATACAAGATGACTGCCCCATGTGTTCAAAACATCCTGCCCCTATGTGGACACAAGATGGCCACCACAAATGGCCAGTATGGGAGGGAAGTTGGGAGAGACCAATCCTGCAAGAGAGGGCAGTTTTGGGTGATCAGGTCAGCAAGGGAGGACAGTTGGGAGGGATTAGGCTTGCAAGGGAGGGAAGTAAGGGGTAACCAGGCCAGCAGAAGAAGGCAGTTAGGGGTGACCATGCCTGCATGGGAATGCAGTTAGGCATGAAAAGGTCCACAGGGGAGGGCAGTCAGGGGCAAATAGGATGGCAGGGGAGCAGGTAGGCATCAATCAGGCTGGCAGGGGAGTGGTTAGGGTGTGATCAGGATGGCAGACAGAAGCAGTTAGGGGCAATCAGGAAGGCAGGCAGGTAAGCAGCTGGGATCCAGTAGTCCTGGATTGCGAGAGGGATGTCCAACTGCCTGTTTAGATCTGATTCTACCTAGATCGGGCCTAAACAGGCATTCGGACATCCCTCAAGGGGTCCCAGATTGGAGAAGGAGCAGGCTGGGTTGAAGGACACCCACCTCTGTGCACGAATTTTATGCACTCAGCCTGGGGGGAGAGAGAGAGAGAGATAGAGAGAGAGAGAGAGAGAGAGAGAGAGAGAGAGAGAGAGAGAGAGAATGTGTGTGTGTGCGTTGTGCTTTTAATTTTTCTAACTGAAACCTGACATATTGAGTGGTTAAAAACAGGTTGGAACATTTATAATATTAAAAATATTTTCGAACTAGGGCTGGCATTAGCTCAGCAATTTCTTCAACTACAAAAATATTTTCAAAGTAGCTATATTTCTTCCTCTCCGGGATTCTGAGACCCCCCCCCCATCCCCTTCTTCATGGCCATGCTTTCTATCGATGTTTAAGCAGAGCTCCTTTCTCTTCTATCATTAATCTCTCACTTGCGTCTTTGCTACTGAGCTCCGTCCATTGCTACAGTTCTCCCCATACAAGGTGTTTCTTCTATCTGCACCATAGAAGCAAGTCAAGCAGTGTTATTATGAAGACTTCTAGTAGGTTAAAACATAATTACATTCCAATCAAATCCCATATTAGCTTTTGTACTTTCTGCGTCATAGCGGTAGTTTGTGGATTAGAATCGTTGTGCTGTGGGCTGACATTTACAGGCAAAACCAGCCAGGTGGCCATTATTCCTCCAGCCGGAAATTAATGTGCAGCAGTCAGTGAGGCTGCCGCACTGCAAAACAAAAGCCTTCTGAAATAATTGGCTCCTTGCTGCAGCGCTGCCACAACAGGTAGACACGGAGGCATGTGGGAATTGGTGAGCTTGGGAGAGCAGACTCTCCCCTTCCAGTGTGGCATTATTCATGTGCCCTGAACCTCCTGTTGCGAATTCTGGGTGATAGTTTAGGAAGATAATGGCCTCTGCCCAGTGTCTGAATTCCTGGAGGAGACCATGAGGCAGCACTGGGACTTCATTATAAGTTGGTCCTCTCGCAAGTTTCTGCAGCCTGGAATCAGGAAAACCTTCTACCAAATTGACAGGGAGTTTAGTTCAGAGCTCGTATTCCTGCTGGAAACACACCTCAATGCGATTCATCCGTGCAGTCGGTCTATCTGTGACTGCATGTGAAATGTAGGACATGTATCCTGAATTATCTCAATGTCAGTGTTATTTCCTGTTAACTTCATAAGCCACGATATGTCCTATAAATTTAATTATGATGATGCACTTTTAAGAGTTTCCCTTAGCCGCTGGAAGGGAGAGTGATCATTTGTCAGGTCACGTGTCTAAATATTAAATTCAGAGAGCATGGCTGCCTGAATTATTGGCATAATTTAGGTCTTTCTAAATATAAAAGTCTAGTTAGACACAATACTAAAATATTAAAAGCTAAATCACAATTAGGATATGACTAAATACCCGGCATTGGCCGGACTTTATGAAAGGGGCTCAAATTTAGCACATTGAGTTTTTTAAAGAATTTCTTAGGGGGGATGGGAAAACAACGTCTGCTGTATGTAAAAATTTCTGAAACATTGTATTCCTTGCTGCCTTTTAATTCAGTTCATTTTTCCTGTATCTTAACTACTCTAGTATATTGTAGTATCCTTGATAGAAGTGACACCAGGATGAAAGTAAAGGAACCAGCAGGTTATCTTTTTCAGCTTCTCCTTAAATGAGTATTTAGTCCTCTGTGTCACCTTCACTTAATATTATGTAGGTTTGGTTTGAACAGTCCATTGAATTCACTAACCACTAAAGCTAACCATCCAGGTACCTTAATTTTGCTTTCAGAATGAGAGTACCTAATCTTGTTTATTACAGAAGTTTAGTTTAATGCCGTCATGAAATATCCCTAAAACCTTGCTTCAAAGCTGAACATTGAATCTCCTTTGGGTTCTTTGAAAGTGTTTTGGCATCCTGATTATTTCTAGGTAATTTCTAGTTTACTAGTGTCTATTTTTATTTGTCACACCCTAAATTTAATATAACCAAAATAGTACTACAAACAACACTAACTAGTTTATTAAAAACCAACCATATGTTGGCCACTGTTCTCTCAAGTTTAGCACGTTAACATTTCCCAAACTGCCCTGAACTCAGGTGTTTGGGTTCTTATTTCTAGAGATAAGGGAGAGGAAGTTAAGCACATGGCCCTGGCTCAGTTACTGGCCTCAGTAATGCTGGACCCTGGCAAGGTGACTGAATGCTCTCTTTCCATCCATCCTCTACGTGCATGAGACTCATCTCCGTACTCCCACAGCACTTGGCCCAATGGTTAAATGATGCATCTGCTCCAATGACTGAATAAATGAATAATGGTGTGAATGAGAACCAGTGACAGCAACAACTGCCCCTTCCAGGCCACCAACACGCAGAAGAAAATCCAAAAGGATTTAAACAAACACAAGACTATCTTTATTACTGTTCTTCCTCCTGAATTCCGAGTGCAACTGCCTAGCTTACCTCTGTATCTAAACGTATTAAATTGAAACTCAGAATTTCCCGTTAATCTCTTTGCCTGTCCACTTATTCTCTGCTCCCTCCCTTTTGATTCTTTACAAAAGCCTCAAGAGTTGTTCTCAGCGATTCCTTCTTATTCACCCGCCACATCGAACCTATTAGTCAATCCTGCCCGGCTTCCATATTAGACCTGAACAAGCCATCTAACTCCCTGGCATTACAATAACTCTAACTAGACCCCTTCTGCTTCCTTGTCCTGCCCTCGGTCCTCACAAAAGTATTTATTTATCAGAGTAAATTTTATCTTGCTGCAGCCTTTAACAACTGCAGTGACTTTGTAGTTAATGTGACTCCAAATCTCTTACTTACAGCTGTAGGCCTGAATCTCGCTCCAGCTCAGCCTGCAGCATTCTCCAGCTCCCTTGTTACCCCTTCACTGTCTTGTTCTTTCTGCTCCTGCCTGTGCCATGCTCTCTCCAACTCGGGGATTCAGAGGTCACTCCCTCTATTTATCATTCTTAACTTACCGATTACCTCCTCAATGAAACCTTTATTGACAATCCAACCTAAAATGCATTTTCTATTGTTTTCCATCTCCTTTTTTGCAGTCTATGGTCTCTTTTATCAATTTACGAGTTTACTTCTATTTGTTGGGTTTGCCTGTCTCATCCATTAGAATGTAAACTTTAATAGGAAAGAAATTGTGTTTTCTTTTCCATATATGTTGGTACATACCAAACCCCCTTTAGAGTCATTTCCCTATATAAAGAGCACAATTTCCCAAGTCTTAGCTTTGCCCATTCTAGGTTTCATTTGTTCTCCAACAGAGCACTGAGAGCCAAGGGCTGCTCAACATCGTTCAACATCTTTCTTTAACTCTTATATACACACTACTGACAGCCTCATCTTCATGAGCTTTGTGCGATGAGGCTATTGCATCTGGTCTCTTGTCACCTCCTCTGTCATTGTTGCCTCCCTAGGCCCCACCTTGGGAAGGGCAGGTCCCTCAAAGCAGTACTATCTGACTGTCCATGTTCTGGCATCTATACTAAGGTCACTATTCCAAGGTTAGATTTCCTGAGAAGGTGGCTGACCTTCACTCCCCTAGAGAGAGCAAGGTGATACTGCTCTGCAATACTGTCCCTTCTTCTATCTCTCTACCTCCTACCATTTCAGTGCATCTCAAGATTCCCCTGTACACACTGTTTGGCAGACACTGAATCTCTCCTATGTCCAGTGTGGGGTAGGCAGATTCAACTCCTTCCTTTTACTAGTATTAGTCATCCTAGATAAATATTCTGTTGTTTTTTCACCCAAGGACTTTGTTGTTGTTGTTGTTGTTGTTTGTATTTGTTTTGTTTTTTTTCATTGCTCTTTAGAGAGTGGAAGGGAGGAGAAGAGACAGAGATAGAAACATCAATGTGAGAGAGACACATTGATTGGTTACCTCCCACACACACACACACAGACCAGGGGTCAGGAGAGAAGTACATGCCCTTGATTGAAATGGAACCCTTGACCCTCCAGTCCTCTGGCCTATGCACTATCCACTGAGGCAAACCACTAGGGAAAATATTCATATTTTGACATATTAATTTTAGACAAGTTCATTGTTGAGTAACAATATTACATTTTAACAAGAGCTGTCTTCTCCAGATAGTGTGACCACCCAGTGTTTAATAATATGCCCTTTGTATATCAGTGGGTAGAGACATTTGGGAGAATAAGGGCTTAGATAAGACAAAAATACCATGTTGTGATCTCCACATAATTTAGCCCTGTCCCGAACAAGTGGCACTTCATTCTTTGTCTGTTTATGCACAGAAATGGAACTGTGTGCTTAATTTGCTCAATTTAAGCACTAGAAAGCCATATATATATATATATATATATATATATATATATATATATATATATATATATATATATATATATATATATATATATATATATATATCTGTATCCAGAGAATGGTCAAACTAGTTAAAGCCCATGGTAAATTAATGATTCCTGGAACCAGCATTGAGAAAAGAAACAACTCAGCATATTGTTCCTTAAGTTGAGGTCCAGAGGTATTTAAAATAATGGTCTAAGTGGGAGTACAGTGTTGTGTGACCTGGCCTTTTGTGAAGGCAAATCAGGCCACCTAGATGAGGGATCACCAACTTATTTGTGGGTAGATCAAAAGGTGATCATTCTTGATTGCAGGTCAAGTGAGAACCACTTTCAGCTTTATCAAGTATATTCTCTAACCTGGGATACAGTATAAATTTACAGCCTAGAGAAACCAAATAAATATGTGAGTTGCTTCATCCATATGCAGAAAATTCATATCACTAACTAAACAATGAAATAACTACATATGTACATAAGTATTTATATAAAACTCAGGCAGAACTCTGAGCTTGTGAATGTGTATGTCCACCTGCCCGCCTCTCTCTCTCAACATATGACCTGAGTTAAGCAGCAAGTTATCCTGACATTTCACTTATCTTCCCACTCATTTTCTTTGCCAGAAAAGGATTTGCCACACTCGCAGGCAACAAAAGATAAAACCATCTCATCTCCCTGTGTCTTGCAGCATCCCTGGGGAAATGTGTGAACATGGTCAAATGTTTGAGCTTCTGAGTTGATGGGGAAAAGAAAGAAAGAAATGTTCCTTTCAGATGTCAGGGATTGTATGAAATCCTTTATTATTAAGTTGCAGAGGATGGTGGAGAAAGTGGGAAACATGCAAAGTCATATAAAGGGGAGAATTGACATTGCCAATGAGAAATCTAAAACCAACAGCAATAATACATTTGTAATATTTTTTTTTATTGATTTCAGAGAGAGGAAGGGAGAGGAGGAGATAGAAACATCAATGATGAGAGGAATCACCAATGGGCCACCTCCTGCATGCCCTCTGCTGGGGAGTGACCCCACAAGCAAAGAAGGGCATATTCCCAAACTGGGAATCTAATGTGATCTCTTGGATTATGAGTCAATGCTCAATCACTGAACCACACCAGTGGGGCTGCAATTGTACAATTGTCAAAAGGTCTGGGAGTAACTATTTTTTTTTTAACTAGGAAATTTTACCTTGTATGTCATTGAAGACTCTTAAAACAATACTATGAGTGAAATGAATGTTGCTAATATTCTTTAATGAGAAAAACATAACAAATGCACAGCACTTATATATACCCCTACTTCAAAAAAGTTGTAAAAAACTATTTGGAAAAAAGAATTATAACAGTATGAAAACCATTAGAAAAATGCTAATATTTTCAAAGTCATATGTTTTCTCATAGGATGAGACTAAAGCAGAATATTGATGTACTACACATCATCAAGATGTGAGATTTTATTAAAATGACTAGTGGCACAGTGCATGAAATTTGTACATGGAGGGGGCGGTTCCCTCAGCCCAGCCTGCACCTTCTCCAATTGAAATCAGCCCTAAACCAGCAATCAGACATCCCTCTCACAATCTGGGACCTAAACTGGCTCCTAAACGTTCACCTGTCTGCCTGCCTGATTGCCCCTAACTGCCTCTGACTGCCTGATCACTCCTAATTGCCCTCCCTTGCCGGCCTGATCTTGCCCCCAACTGCCCTCCCCTGCCAGCCTGATTGCCCCAAACTGCCCTCCTTTGCTGGGCAATTTGGTTCTAATTGGTCAGTCTCTATGACAGTCAGTGTCAAAAGCTCACAGTTGACCTAGATTTGATTCTGATTGGTCAGTTTCTCTGCCAGTCAGATCAAAAGCTCTGTCTCCTAGGCAGCCACTTCCTCATCACAGCTGACTCAGATTTGGTTCTGATTGGCCAGTTTCTATGCCAGTCAGCTTCTCTGGGCCTATCAACAGGACCTGATCAGAAAATAAATGAAGGCAGGGCTGCTGTTCAGGATCTTAAGGAAAGAGAGAGGCAAGTGCTGGTCAAAAGCTGCCTCAGACACTACAGATCAGCCCCTGCTTCTCTCTTATTTTCTCTTCCCAGGCCTGATTCAAGACCCCTCAGCAGTCACTGCTGGGTCACTAGGCCTGCAGCCACAGTAGTCAGCGCTGGGTCACCATGGCGACCCAGCACTGACTTTCAGTTGATCAACCCTTGGTCCGTTGATCCTTATACCCTTGCTCTTTATTATAGAGACTAGGGGCCTAGTGCATGAAATTTGTGCACTGGGGAGGGGTCCCTCAGCCCAGCCTGCCCCGTCTCATATACTGGGATCCCTCAGGAGATGTCCAAATGATGGCTTAGCCCTGCATCCGTTGGAAGCATACCTAAGCCACGGTCTAGCCTTGCTTTGTGGGAGGCAATGGGGCTGATCAGGGGAAGGTGCCAGCTCCATCACCCAGCTGCTGCAGACACTGCCAGCCACAAAGCTACCGAGGTACTTTCATCAACATGGACCCCAGTCCCTTCACCATGAAAAAATGACAACTTTCTTTAAGCATTTTCAAGAAGTGTCTTTCTTAGGATATGACGTTTATTTTTTTATGTTTCCATTGATTTTTTTCCCCTTCCCTCGGATCCCAGGCTTGGCCCCTGCCCAAGCCTAAAAGCCTCTGCTCCAGGCTTTAGGCTTAGGAAGGGGTTCCCCTACCCGTACCTCCCCAACCCTAAAACTTCCACCAAACAGCCAACTGGGAGTGATCTGAGTGCCGAGGAGGTTTCCAGGACCCAGGTATGTATGCAAATTAACCGCCATCTTTGTTGCATTAATTTGCATACTCTGACTTGGCTGTGGGCGTAGCACAGGTACAGGCAATGTACACATTCCTCTATTATTAGGTAAGATATTCTACTGGCCCTCTTTCTTAGAAAAACTGAAATATGCCATGGTTTAGCTAGAAGCATAACAACTTACAATAGTGAAAAACTAATATAATCTAGTGGACTCATAGCAAAAACCAAATACTGCTTTTTTCTCATATATTATATTTATGTTTCATTTCCATTTAATTTATAAGTTTATATTTTGTTTAACTCTTTTATGGTGATAGAGTGTAGTTCTCCATATGGTATCTTTTAGGCATTCTGCAGTCTATGCTGGTGGCTAATTAATTTGCCCTGCCATAGTATCAGGCTTAAAAATATAATTGTAAACAGAATTAGTGTTCACTATACATGAGTTTGCTAATTGTTTAAGATTCATAGAAATGGATATTAATAAGTTTTAATTATTTATCTATGACATATCTACAATATGAAACATTAAAATGCAACCATTGATTCAAAGACATTAAATTCAAATCAACACACTTTTGCTGTTTGAATTATCCTTTTTTACTTTGAAGTAGAGGATTTTGAGTTTGGGGGCTTTTTTGCACATCTTTCTCATCCTGGGATTTGACCAAGATTGAATAAAAGCTAGGGCACAGAGATGCAGACTTAAAACATGTTGCTGATTCTTATTGGAAAGATCTAGTGTCTAAAATTGCAAATCATATTTTTTTAAATGTATTTTTCAAAATACCCAAGGCTGCTGCTAGACCAGACACAAGAGATGATCAAGTTTGAAAATTTTGTGTTTTTTTTTTTTTTGTGTGTGTGTGTTTTCAAAAGAAAAACAAGAATGAAGTGCAATAACATTTAAAATTCATGGTTTAAAGGGTACTTACATCCTTTTAGGGTTTATGTTTATAGAGATGTAAAAGCAGTGGCATTATAATCAATATGGCAACAGCTACTTTAGCCAAGCCATTAGATACTGATTAATGGAAACCCTTCTAATTATTTTAGCCATCAAAGTGGGCAGGCAGTAATACCAATATTCTAAAATTCCCAAAGATTCTAGCTTCATATAAACATATAATCTTGAAATTTGTGAGATTTAGGGATACATTCCATATTTATTGCATGAAAATTTCAAGTCTGTTCTACAAGGAAAACATGACTTTAGGCTAACAGATAACAATAAGATAAAGTGAATGATTCATTTTATTAGATGATTGTAGAGTGGTTAATCAATACAATATTTATCTCATAGGCTTTATTTTCCAGAGTGGTGGTTATGGTGAATAAATAAACTACAAAATTTATCTGACATTAATCAAATAACCACTAATCAATCAATATTTATCAAGTAGTACTTTGCCAGACTGTGCTACGCACCATGAGGGAGTCCATGGGCTGAAGCCACAAGTCAATATGGAGTCTGCTCTCCTCTAGACCTGTTCTGGATTCTGGAGACCATGGATATCCCTTTCTAGTAAATGGTACTGAATCCACTATAGGTACTGTATGGTCCCTTATTCGGGTCTGATCCAAGAGGCTGGATAGTATTTGGAGTGTACAAATTCTTATACTTGAAGGATTACCAAAAGTCATTTAAGGGAAAACTTTCTAAGAAGTCAAGCATGCAGACTGGCAATCCTCTTCCTGTGTGTGATTTACTGGAGATGGGAACAAAAGGCAGACAATGAGAGCCTATACCAAAGCCCACTTTCCCCAAACCTTCATTTCCAGACAGAACTGTGAGGAGCCTGAGAATTTTAAATTCAACTTAGCCTTCCAGATTGTTATGAAGTCTAAATTTATATTTCTTATCCAGTGTATTTGTTTGTGTGCAGCCCCTTCTCCAGACCTTGAATATTAGCTGCAAATGGATGCGACACCACAAAAAGGGATCTGGAGAACAAGATTCGCCGGAGTGAAAAACAAAGAACATTCACCAGAAAGGTGGGAAGTGCACTGGAAAGGTTGGAAGACTTACTGCACACAAACCCCATGCCAAGCTTTGGAAGTTGCGAGCCATAAGTGGGTGGGAACGTCTTTTATTTTAAGCCAGGCTGTAATGGGGAAGAATTCGAGTAAAAGGCAAAAACCTCATTGTAAAGTTTTAGCTTGTATGCTCAGGGACAAATAAATTAAAATGTCAAAAGGTACTCTCTTAAATCAGGCTGAAGGAAACTGAGCACCCTTGTCATCTTTAACTGGGTGAGCTCTTGTATGAACTGCATTATGCCTAATTCGTATTGGGGATTAAAAGTCTATAATACCTAAGGCCCCGAATCCTCTGTCTGTAGTGTGGAAAGGCTAAACAGCTAGAGGAAATGGGGCTAATAGTCATTTCACAAAGGGAATCTTTAATGCTTTGTCTGAAAATTACTATAGGACACCTAAGGATACACAGATTTTAGCTAAAATAACTTTAGATACCAGTCTATGCTATGGAGAGCAGAACAGGAAAAAAATCCATGAAAAGAACACTAATTTATTAAGTCTTGTCTATATGTTATGGGTGCTTGTCTGTTGATTATTATTTTATCTGTCTTTAGAAAAGAAACCTAGGTGGCCAAGCCATTTACTGAATTTCCCCATAGTAAATAGGTTGTGGGATGGGAGACACATGGCTGATGATACTTGTCCTAGGAGACAAAGGGAGATACAGATAACTAAAAAGGGCCAGCCCATTAATTACTAGGTCTTTTGGTGATCCTGTAAAATGAATGCCCACTCCTAAGAGTGCTATTAAAAGTCTCATTTTTGCCATGTTTTTATTTCCCAGTCTGTCATTTGAAATTTGAATAGATAAGACATTTCTCATAATTAAAGGGATGAATCTTGGATTTCTGTACCCATGAAGAGAAAAAGGCTAGTTTAAGAGAAGGTATGCCCCACCCGATTTTGTGTGGCTTCTTGAGCCCCATCTCTTCATGGATGCTATAGAATAAACACAAGACTGTTTTTCTTTAAAAGTTGGCAAAAATTACACAAGGAACATATACAGGCTGTGTTTGGGCAATAAGATCAGTGTTTCCATAATAATGGGTAATTCTTGAATAATAATGGACCTCATTCTAAAGTTACCTTACAGGTCCCAAGTCACTCCTGTTTTTATAAAGGAAAATAAAATAATATTTTAACATTAAAGCCACTGAAAGTCAGTAAGTTATCTCAGTTACAGAGTAATGGTTTTAAGGATGTTTAAATGGCTGGATAACAAATACACACAACTCAATGAGAACTATAAGGAGCTGAATAATAATGTCACCACCATGAAAAGAAACCAAGAGAAAATGAAGAACAACATAGCTCCAAAAAATAACACAATTCAAGGACTAAACAAAAGATCAGAAGAGGCTGAGGATTGCATCAGTGAATTAGAAGACAGAGTAGGAAAAAAAAAAAAACACCACACACCACAGCAACTGGAAGGAAGACTTAAAAAGCAAGAGAGCCTAAGAGAGCTTTGGGACAACACAAAAAGAAACAATATTCACATAATAGGGATACCAGAAGGAGAGGAAGAGAAGCAAGGAATAGAAAACCTATTTGAAGAAATAATGACAGAAAACTTCCCTGATATTGGCAAGAAAAAAAACTATACAAGCCCAAGAAGTACATAGAGTCCCAAACAAGTTGAATTCCAAAAGACCAACACCAAGACACATCATAATTAAATTGGTGAACACTAACGACAAAGTAAGAATTGCAAAGGCTGCCAGGGAGAGATAGAAAGTTACCTACAAGGGAGATCCTATTAGAATATCAATTTATTTCTCAACAGAAACACACCAGGTCAGAAGGGAATGGAATAAAATATATAAAGTGATACAAAGCAAAAGACTGAATCCAAGAATATTATACCCAGCAAGGCTATTATTCAAAATTGAAAGTGAAATCAAAACCTTTACATACAAAAAAGGGCTAAGAGAGTTTATTACTACCAAGCCAATAATCCAAGAAATGCTAAAGGGACTTGCTGTAAAAAAAAGAGAAAGGAAAGAAGAAACACAAACACTAAAGAAAAAATATGACAACAGACATGAACTTGTCAATAATAACATTAAACACAAATAGATTAAATGCACCAATCAAAAGACATAGGATAGTTGAGTGGATAAGAAAACATGACCCATATATTTGCTTTCTATAAGAGACCCACCTCAGAGCAAAAGATTCACACAGATTGAATGTAAAGGGATGGAAAAACATTTTTCAGGCAAATGGAAATGAGAAAAAAGCTAGGGTGATGATACTTATATCTGATAAAATAGACCTCAAAGTAAAGGCCTTAACAAGAGATAAGGAAGGCCACTACATAATAGTAAAAGGAGAAATTCAACAAGAAGATATAACTCTGGTAAACATATATGCACCCAATACAGGAGGAACCAAATACATAAAAAAAAAAAAAAACTCCTGGGAGATATCAAGGGAGAGATTGACAACAATACAATCATAGTAGGGGACTTTAACATACCACTGGATAAATCCTCTAAACAAAAAATCAGCAAACAACAGCAATTCTAAATGACTCATTAGATCAGATGGATCTAATTGACATCTTCAGGGCATTTCACCCCAAAGCCACGGAATATATGTTCTTCTCAAGTGCAAATGGGACATTTTCCAAAATAGACCACATATTGAGTCACAAGCAAAGTATCCCCAAATTCAAAACTGTTGAAATCATATCAAGCATTTTTTCAGATCACAATGGCATAATATTAGAAATAAACTATAATAAAACATTCCAAAAAAATCAAACACTTGGAAGCTGAATAGCATGCTATTAAACAATGATTGGGTTGTCACTGAGATCAAAGAAGAAATTAAAAACATCCTGGGGACTAATGACAATAAAAACTCAACAATACAAATGCTATGGGACATAATGAAAGCAGTCCTGAGAGGGAAGTTTATATCCCTACAGGCCTACCTAAAAAAAAAAAAAAAAAAAAGGTAACATATCATCTAACTCAACAACTCAAACAATTAGAAAGAGTTCAATAAGAAAAGCCACAGTGAGCAGAAGGAAGGAAATAAGAAAGATCAGAGTACAAATGAATGGCATAGAAACCAAGAAAACAATACAAAAGATGAACAAAACCAAGAGCTGATTCTACAAAAAAAACAAACAAGATTGATGAACTTTTAGCCAGGTTCACCAAGAAGCAAAGAGAGAGAACCCAAATCAACAAAATCATAAATGAAAGAGATGAAATAACAATAGACCCCACCAAAATACAAGGGATTGTTTAAAGATACTATGAACAATTCTATTCTAACAAATTACACAACGTAGAGGAAATGGACACATTCCTAGAAAACCACATTCTTCCAAAATTCACTCAGGAAGATTCTAAAAATCTCAATAGGCCAATAACTATGGAAGAAATTGAAGTAGGTCTCAAAAAGCTTCTAGCACAAAAAAGCCTGGGGTCAGAGGGCTTCATAGGGGAGTTTTACCAAACATTCAAGGAAGAACTAAAACCTATCCTCTGCAGACTATTACAGAAAATCCAAGGGAAGGAACACTTCCAAACTCCTTCTATGAAGCCAGCATCACCCTAATACCAAAACCAGATAAAGATAACACAATGAAAGAGAATTATAGGCCAATATCCCTCATGAACATAGATGCCAAATTCTTCAACAAAATTCTAGCAAATCAAATCCAGCAGTATATCAGAAAGATCATACACTATGACCAAGTATGATTTACCCCAGGGATGCAAGGATGATACAATATTCACAAATCAATGAACATTATACATCACATAAAGAAATTGAGAGGTGTTGAGACCAGTTTGGCTCAGTGGATAGAGCGTTGGCTTGCGGAGAGAAAGGTCCCGGGTTCAATTTTGGTTGGGAGCATCTACCTTGCTTGCAGGCACATCTCCACAGTGGGGTGTTCAGGATGAGGCTGATCGATGTCTCTCTCATTGATGTTTCTGACTTTCTATCTCTCTCCCTTCCTCTCTGTAAAAAAATCAATAAAATATATTTTAAAAAATAAATTGAGAGGTAAAAGTCACATAGCCATATCAATTGATGCAGAAAAAGCATTTGACAAAATCCAACACCCTTTCTTGATAAAAACTCTCAAGAAGGTGAGAATAGAAGGATCATACCTCAACATAATAAAAGCTATATTTAACAAACCCACAGCCAACATCATACTCAATGGGCAAAACCTAAAATCATTTCCGCTGAAAACAGGAACAAGACAGGGATGCCCACTCTCACCACTCCTACTCAACATAGTGCTGGAAGTACTAGCTATTCCTATCAGACATTAAAAATAAATAAAAGGCATCTAAATTGGAAAAGAGAAAGTAAAGCTCTCCTTATTTGCAGATGACATAATACTTTACATAGAAAATCCTAAAGACTCCATCAAAACATTACTAGACTTGATAAATGAATTCAGCAATGCAGCAGAATACAAAATTAATGCCAAGAAATCTATGGCACCAATAATGAACTTACAGAAAAGAGATACTGAAAAAGCAATCCCATTTATGATTGCACCAAAAAAATTAAGATACCTAGGAATAAACTTAACTAAGGAGGTAAAAGATCTATACATGGAAAACTACATGACACAGAAGAAAGAGATAGAGGAAGACAAAAACAGATGGAAGAATATACCATGTTTATGGATTGGTAAAATCAACATAATGAAAATGTCCATATTACCCAAAACAATCTATAAATTCAATGCAATCCCCATTAAAATACCAATGGTATATTTCACAGACCTAGAATTAATTTTCCAAAAATTCATTTGGAATAAAAAAATAACCCGATAGCTGAAGCAATCCTGAGAAAGAACAAAATAGTTGGGATCTCAATGCCAGATTTCAAGATGTATTACAAAGCCACTGTTCTTAAAAAAGCCTGGTACTGGCACAAGAGCAGACATATAGATCAATGGAATAGAACAGATAATCCAGAAATCGACCCAAACCACTATGCCCAATTAATATTTGACAAAGGAGGCATGGACTCAAGACAGTCTCTTCAACAAATAGTGTTGGGAAAATTGGACAGATACATGCAAAAAAATGAAACTAGATCACCAATTTACACCATACACAAAAATAAATTCAAAATGGATAAGGACTTAAACATACAATAGGAAACCATAAAAATACTAGAGGAATCCATAGGGAGGAAAATCTCCGACATATGCCAAAGGAACTTCTTCACTGATACTGCTCCTAGGGCAATGGAAACTAAAGAGAAAATAAACAAATGGGACTATATCAAAATAAAAAGCTTTTGCACAGCAAAGGAAACCATCAATAAAACAACAAGAAGCTCCCTGAATTGGAGAACATATTTGCCAATGATATTAACCATAAGGGTTTAATCTCCAGCATTTACAGAGAACTCATACAAATTCACAAAAAGAACATAAACAACCCAATCAAAAAATGATCTAAATAGGAACTTTTTGAAAGAATACAGAAGGAAGGCCAGGAGACATATGAAAACCTGCTCAAAGTCACTAATCATCAGATAGATGCAAATCAAAACAACAATACGGTACCATCCCACACCTGTCGGAATGGCTATCATCAACAAATCAACAAATCACAAGTGTTGGCGACAATACAGAGAAAAAGGATCTCTTTTGCACTGCTGGTGGGAATGCAGAGTGGTACAGCCACTGTGGAGAACAGTATGGAGTTTCTTCAAAAATGGAACTCCCATTTGACCCAGTGTTCTCACTTCTAGGAATATATCCCAAGAAACTAGAAAGATGAATCAGAAAGGATATATGCACCCCTATGTTCATAGGAGCACAATTCACCATAGCTAAGATTTGGATACAGCCTAAGTGCCCATCAGCAGAAGAATGGATTAAAAAACTGTGGTATATTTACACAATGGAATCCTATCCTGCAGTAAAAAGATACTACCCTGCAGTAAAAAAGGAGTTCTTACCATTTGCAACAACATGGATGGAGATGAAAAGCATTATGCTAAGTGAAATTAGCCAGGTAGAGAAACATAAATATCACATGATCTCACTCATTTGTGGAATATAATGAATGGCATAACCTGAGGTACAAGAATAGATCCAGAGACAGAGAAACGTGCATCAAAATGTCAAATCTCAGGGAAGGTGGGGGTCAGTGGGAGTAAGGAGGAGAGATCAACAGAGGGACTTGCGTGCATGCATATGAGCCTAGTCAAACCTCAGGGTGGTGGGGCATGAGTGGGGTTTGAGGGGTAATGGGAGAATAAGAACATATGTAAAAAATAAAAATTAAAAAAAAATTATAAGGGAAAATAAATTAAAAAAAAATTAAATCTAATCTATACTAGGGTCACCATAACCTTAAGAAAAATTGTTTCATGTGATAAAAATTTTTAAATGAAATCCTCTCTAGCCTGAAAATTATTTTGTAAGGAAATAAAGAGAAGTTTCCTTCAAATGTCATAAGGATTGTACTTGAAAGTCTATATATTTGGCCTCTTGAACTAAAGTAGGTAATTTGTATTTTTTCCTTCCTGACAAAGTTTATATAAAGTTACAAAAAGAAATTGACAGCCAGTATGAAATTGAATTGCCATGGCCTAGACCAAAGAATATCCTTGCATGATATTATTCTACAATGTCATTACAATTCTTGATATTTAGGGGGAGATCCAAGATGGCGGCATAGGTAAACACCTACACTGCTGCCCTACACAACAATTTCTAAACTACAACTAAAAGACAGAACAGACAGCATCCAGAACCACAGGAAAGCTGGCTGAGTGAAAATTCTACAACTAGAAGGAAAGAGAGGGGCTCACAGAGACCCAGAGGAGCTGCAAAAAGCTGAGGTATGGAGACATGCGCGTAGAGAGAGCGGGTGCCAGAGTACCTGGTTGGCTTTCTCTGGCAGGAGGGAAACGGAGACTCTCAATGGCATTGAACCCCTTATCCTACAAGACTAAACCCCAGGTCCAGCCGAAACTCACATGGGGGGAGTTTGGACTGTGAAAAAGGAGAAGTGCACGAAAATTTAGGGGAGTCTCAAAAGGGCAGAAGTCTGGTAACAGCACTGCGTGCAGAAGACTGACTGCTAATTGTGCCTCTGGCTTTCACAAGTTGGCGGGAGACAGAGCCTCCCAACTGGGCTACTTCTAACTCCACTAAACCCGTTTCAGACGAAACTCTGGGGACCCAGATTCATATGGTCCCAGAGTGCAGGGGAGCCGTAAAGGCAGCAGTCTAGAGGCACTGTGAGAGAGCGGGCATGTGCACGTGTGTGCACAGGGATTGCTCCAGCGATTACCCAGTCACTTTAAGCCCTGAGACTCCACCCATCCCAAGCGCAACAGAGAGGCTTTTGCAGTTTTGCAAGTCTTGTGTCATAAGGCTGAATTCAACACAGAAGTTCTTCCAGCATAGTGAAAATGCCGAGACAAGGGAAAGGATAACAAACAAAAGAAATGAAGGAAAACAAACGACTGGATATAGAGTTCAAAACCACACTTATAAGGTTTTTCAAGAATATCCTAGAAAAGATGGATAATGTTAGTAAGACCCAAGAGGAGATGAAAAAAACAAAACAAAAAACAACTAGAGATGGAAAAGGACCAACTACAAATTAAACATACACTGACTGAAATAAAAAAGATTATACAGAGTCCTAACAGCAAACTAGAGGAAGGCAAGAATCAAGTCAAAAATTTGAAATATAAAGAAGCAGAAAACACTCAACTGGAAAAGCAAGAAGAAAAAAAGAATAAAAAAATGTGAAGATAATGTAAGGAGCCTCTGGGACAGCTTCAAGCATACTAACATCAGAATTGTGGGAGTGCCAGAAAAAGAGGAGAGCAAGATACTGAAAACCTATTTAAAGAAATAATGACTAAAAACTTTCCACATCTGGTAAAAGAAATAGACTTACAAGTCCAGGAAGCACACAGAACCCCATATAAAAGGAATCCAAAGAGGACTACATCAAGACACATCATAATTAAAATGCCAAGAGCAAAAGACAAAGAGAGAATATTAAAAGCAGCAAGAGAAAAAAAACAGTTCATTACCTACAAGGGAGCACCCATACAATTGTCAGCTGATTTCTGAACAGAAATGATGCAGGCCAGATGGGAGTGACAAGAAATATTCAACGTGTTGAATAGCAAGAACCTACAACCAAGAATACTCTATCATTCAGAATTGAAGGGCAAATAAAGAGCTTCACAGATAAGAAAAAGCTAAAGGAGTTCATCAACTCCAGACCAGTATTATATGAAACGCTGAAAGGTACTCTTTTAAAAGAGGAAGAACAAAAAGGTAAAAGATAAAAAAAAAATTATGAACAACAAATATATATCTATCAACAAGTGAATTTAAAAATTAAATGAATTAAAAATTTGATCAACAGAATAAACTGGTGAATATAATAGAATCAGGAGCACAGAAAGGGTGTGGACTGATAATTCTCAGAGGGGAAAGGGTGAGGGGTATAAAGGAAGAAATCATATACCTATGGATGAGGTCAATTGGAAGGAGGTAAGGGTAGAGGGCCGGGTGGGAGCCGGGTAGAGGGGAGCTATGGAGGGGAAAAAAAGAGAAACAAATGTAATAATCTGAATAATAAAGATTTCATTTTAAAAAATCTTTGATATTTCAAAACAGCATATAGGACAATTGTCCCAAACAAAATTACAAAATAATTCTTTGAATGTTTGGCAGCAATTTAAAATAAGAACACAAAAGGATTTAATCTCTTTCAGAAGGAATTAAGGCACTGGGAAGGCACTTGAGCATTCTATACTGGCCCCTCTTACTTTTTTTTGCTAAGAGGGACCCTCTTCTCACAATCCAATTGCTCTGAGCTATAGCCTGAGCTCTCTATTCATGCTGAGGTTGAAGCCTCAAGGTGGCCGGTATAATGGATCTGTCTCTTGCTCAATGGTGTGAGCTGGGCCCTCCCTGGAGAAGGAACTGAGTTCCCCGAGATATGTGATCAGTGCCGGGGCCCTGCCAGCAAGCGAGGGGATCCCATGGTAGGTGCTGGGTGTGGAGGCCAAGGGAGCCTAGGCTACCAAGGAGACGGAACTGAATCTCACATCACCCTGCTTGGCCCTGGAGGATGGCTGGTTAGCCAGAGAGGGGTAAGATTCCTCAGAGAAGGAACAACCCAAGACAATCACAGTTGCAGAGAAAACTAGGGGGTCAACAGACGTGGGTCACAGACCCCCATCCTCACCCCACCATGCAGGGGCATGAACCCTTACCCCTTCTGAGAGATGGCTCCTGTCCCCATGGCTGCTTCGCTTCCCATGCCCAGCACAGATCGGGATCCAGGTAACAGACAGAGACTTGGCCTAGCTCAGATCAGGACCCAGTAACAGACAGAGACCTGGCGGACAGCAGCTGCCCTATATCTAAATCCAGCCTAGCACTAGGAATGCTCAGGAACTACTCAAGAATGCAAATAATCCTTTCCACTAATATTTACAGGGCAATCTAAGATTGTTGGTAGAGAATTAAAGTTGACAGTAAAAGAGTAATCAAGCTTTCAGATTAATTTAAACTGGCTAATTGAAATAAGTGAATATTCAAGAAAATTTAATTGTAGTGGACAGAAAACTGAAATTAACTAAAATTTATATTGGTAGTTCATCTCATAGTAAAATTGCTTAACATGCAATGAACATAAAGCAGTCATATTTTTGTGCAAAAAAATTAAAATTTAAAGTTGTCAAGATTGCATTAAAACACTTACAAAAGTCTCCATTAATCAAAAAAGGGGGGATAGAAGGATAATATCATGTAAGGAAAAGTATCCTGTAAGTAAATTACATCTAGAAAATGTGTACTTTAGAAAATTAATTTTCATTTGTAATGCTAACAGCAAGACACCCATGAAAAACACACATGGTGTCAAAATAAGCCAAAGGAAAATAGTTTGGGCAAAAATAAAAAGGACCCCAAGTCAGTTTTATAGAAAAGACTCCTTTATTAACTTTTGGTCGAGAATATGTTTATATACTTTCAGAAAACAATTCCAAGACCATGTGGACTCCTGCAATAGAGAGGAATTGACAGGTCTGATCTAACCATGAAGACACGAGAAACAGTCCAGAGATGAAACAGTCCATGCTAGCTGTCAGCAGCTGAGCATCGCTACAGGTTGCCTAGGACCAAACCAGAGAGGGTCGGACCTGCATTGCCACCATTTGTCCACCATCCAGATACCATTGCTGACATGTACACATAAGAAACTGTTTGACATCGAAACCGGGACCAGAATTGTTGGACATTGAAATTGGAACTCAAGCATTTTTTGTTCTTATAGGTTTATTTCTAGTCTGCAGAGGCAAAATGATTTTAAAGAAAAGAATCAGAGGGGGCTGGGGTGGGGGGAACAGATACAGTATAGAGACAAAGAAGCATTAAACAGACTGTCATACTACAGCGGGAAGGCAGGGGTGATTGGGGGAGGGGTTGTAAAAGATCAACTGAAGGACTTGTATGCATGTATTTAAGCATAACCAATGGATATAAGACAGTAGGCAGTGGCTGGGTTGGCAGGTAAAGGCATGTAGTGGGGAGTAGGGAAGGCCGGGGGGAGGTTAACAAGGATGGGGGAAGGAAAGATATGTACTACTATTTGTAATACTTTAAACGATAAAAAATAAATAAGCTATGTCTGTTACAGAATTTTGCCAAAGAAAATGCCTTAGATAATGATAATTGGCTTTGGAATAAAAAAAAAATTTGAAACATGGATGGATGGATGGAGCTTAAATGAAGAATTTGTGGTGAAGCTTTTCAGCAATAATTATAAATATATTAATAATGAGGGTCCAGTCACTCAGGAGAGGGTTGACTATGCTCTCTGTTGGAGGAAAGGGCCAGTCGCTCTTCTCCTTGTAAAAAAGCTTAGAACCTGGCAGCAGCAACCTTAGATGTTATCTCTAAGAAAAATATGGAGGATTTAAATTTAAATGGCTAGGCCACGCCTGCTCCCTCCTCCCCCTGCCTTTTTGCCAGAAATATACTTTTCCAGAGTCTTTGGTAACTTAAAACTTTAGAACATTGCTGAATTAGATAATTAAAAATTATTAAATATCTAGGTATTTTAAAATTACAAAATATTGAAATATTAATCTCAGTTTGCCTCATATGAAAAATTTAAAGGATAGATTTTAATCTATTAATTAAATATGGTTTGTATTTTATTTGAAATATATCCTTAAAATATAAATATATTACTAACCTGAGAAATGCTAAGTATTTAATTTGCCACCTAAAATTTAAGGCCTCAAAGAGTTAAAAGTTCAGATTAAGTTAGGAGAAATTATATAGTTGTGATGAGAAAATACATAAAGTATAGAAATTCATTTTTGAGAAAAATAATTCTTGCATTTTCTCTGGAGAAATTAATAATTCATAATATATTATAGATCTTATGTGTACTACATGTTGTAAAATTTCAACCTAAAATATAATATTTTATATGGTCTAATTAAAAAAGGAGGATTAATTCTATGGTCTGGACCCAATTCTTAATATAAATACCAATTTAAATATAATTAATATAGTTTAGAATAATCACAAAAATGTATAATATAGTCTTTGGGTTACATATATTTGATAGTCTTTCCAAGTTAAATTTCAAGACTTTAACTGAGAGATAGCTTTGGGACATTTCAAGGGTCCTGGAATGATTCAAAGATTTATTTTCTTAAACAAAATTAGGCCAATCTAATATACTTGAAATCACAAAAACAGATTTGTCAAAAGAAATTAATATCTATGTTCTATTTATATAGCTGTATTTTAAATGTTATAAAAGTCCCAACTGATAGATCCTTCCTTCCCCGATCTGGTGGGTGGAGTATGACAACCTGCATCTGCGACCAGGATATCCCCAAGACATTGAACCACCAATCGTCACATGCAGACTCCCATTTCTTGTGCCTCAAACCTTACATTTGGTGTTTGAAACCTGGGAGGGGCAAGCATCCCATTTGACCATTCACAGACGAGGGTGCCCCCCCCCCTTCTCTCCTCATGGCTCAGGACCCTCAGGCTTCTCCCCCTGGCTCTGCAGCATCAGCGGTAAGTCCCAGCCCGTGCTGATTCCTGGTGGTTGTTTTTCTGGCATCTCTGTCCCTAAACCAAGACCCACATCAGAGATTGCCTTCTAGGCATAGCCCTCAGGACCACTCCAGAACAGGTCCCGAGCCTGGGGAGGCAGCAGAGATGTTACTATCTCCCCCTCGGTTCTCCAGCCTTTTGGCCTCCATCCAGATCCCAGGAGGCAGGGACACGTCCCCTGCTGTCCCTCAGGTTCCCCATCGGTAGCCTTGGCTCCATGACTGAAACACTGCTCCTAAGCTTCGGCTACTGACCCCAGGTTTTAGTTTGGGTCAAAAACCTAAACCAGATACCAGCACACCTCTAGGCTGTCTCCTTACCAATCAGGCTAATCTGGGTCTGTCCCAGGATCTGCTTCCTAAATGCCTCATTGACTTCTGCAATGTGGCACCCCTCAGTATGAATTAGAATGGGCCCAGATGGCCCCAAAACAGGACTTTTAAATATATATATATATATATATATATATATATATATATATATATATATATATATTTCTTTATTGATTTCAGAGAGGAAGGGAGGAGGAGAGAGAGATAGAAACATCAGAGATGAGAGAGAATCATTGATTGGCTGCCTCTGAACCCGGGACACTTCAGTCCACAGGCTGATGCTCTATCCATTGAGCCAAGCAGGCTAGGCCCAAAAACGGGACTTTTGATTTTAACATCCTCACCGACCTCAGTAACTTCTTCCGGCACACCGGGAAGTGGCCCAAGCCTTGGTTGCCACTTTGAGGCTGATGGCAGCCACACATGGTCCAAAGGGAACTGTGCATGCTGGAGGTGCATCAAGAGGACAAATGCCACCTGGAGAATGCCTCAAGTGCAGAAACAAAGGCCACTGAGCCTTACCCAGAGACCTCTGACTGCTCATTAGAATCCAACACTCTTGCAGTATGTAGAGGAGGCCAGCTGTCTGCCTCTGTGGCAGCCTCAGGACCAGCTTTTACCTCCCAAGTGACTCAACAGGATGGCTCTGGAGACTTCGCCAACCAGTCCCTTGGGGAAATCATGCTGCTGCACCCCTTGTCCAGCAGAGAAAATGCTCCCTGTTTTTCACTCACTTACGCCATGGCTCCTCCCATGATTAGGCCCACTGGTATCTGTTCCTTTAATTTTGCTCTTGGGCCCCTGTCTCATGTGCTGCTTCACTAGTTTTTTTGCAGAACAGAATGCAGGTGCTCACCAATCGGAAAGTGGAGAGATCTATCTGGTCTGGAATCCTTGAGACCCCAGGTACATGCCCCCTGAAGATGCCCCCTCTCAGCAGGAAATAGCTACGGAAAATGGATCTTCACCCCCAGACCTTGCCTGGACTCTCAATTTTTTTTAATATCTCCAAAAGCCTGGACTGATAGATCCTCCCTTCCCTCAACTGGTGGTGGAATATGATGTAACCTGCCTCTGCTGCTGGGTTGTCCATGAGACATTCAACCACCAATCAGCGAATGCCAAGTGCTCTGGGCCCCACCCCTTCTCCTTCCTCCCTGAGCCCCACCCCTTTCTATTTCTTCCTTCAAAAAAGGGTGTTCACGGCCACACATGTTGCTATTCTTCCCAGTCTGTGAGACAGCCCAGCTAGTCCTTCTCTTCCTCCTTCTCCTCTAATCCTGGTTTTTCTATCTCACTTGCTGGTGTGGAATAAACTTCCTCTTTTAATATGCCTGGGTCTCTGACTCCCTTTTCCTGCACCTTGAACCTTACATCAACCTCTCAGGCAGCGGTTCTCAACCTGTGGGTCGAGACCCCTTTGGGGGTCGAAGGACCCTTTCACAGGGGTCGCCTAAGACCATTTGAAAATGCAGATATTTACATCACGATGCATAACAGTAGCAAAATTTCATGGTTGGGGGTCACCACCACATGAGGAACTGTATGCAAGGGTCAGGGCCTTAGGAAGGTTGAGAACCACTGCTCTAAGGGAAGGCAGGACAAAGTTGCTGAATACCTACCTCTTAAGCAAAAGGAGATTATTTTAAAACAAGAAGCCTCAAACATCTTGCTCTTTAGATAGGCTGGGGGATGGGGCGCCATCTGTACTTCATAGGTCAAATATGTTTGCTTACTTTGCTTTGTAAAGATGCCTACTTTAGTTACTTATTAAATTAGCTATTTACAATATAATCAAGGTTTCATAGAAACTCAGTTATATGAGAAGCCAATATTTCATAAGCAATTGGTTTTTACAAAGTCCAAAGTAAAAATTTGCATACATATGCAAATGAGCACTATCCAAAAAGAATGCTGTTTAAAAGTAAATTTAGGCTTAATAAAAAGAAAAAAATTTAAAATGTCTTCCACTAATACTTACAACGTGAACTAAAAGTTATTATTCAAGCATTAAATCTCACCATTAATGAGCCACCACAAGTATAAAGAGTTATTTTTACTTGCTTTGTATGCATTGCAATATTGGACAACATACTTCTCCTATTGGTATTTCTGAAAAACACCAAGTTTGTTGCTCTGTTTAAAAGAAAGAAAAAGGTTTTAAAAAGTAACACCCTAAAGGTAGCCTAGAAATTACTCTGGAAGGAAAAGTTAACAGAATGTCTAGGAAACTATAATTAAAAATCAATATATTAGGCCTCAAAAAAGAAAAGTAAATAATTTGCATTTTGCCTCCCTAAACAAAGCTTATGTCAATATACTCAAAGACTTGATAGCAAAAATCCAATTAGTGTCATTTATTGCCCACACCCAAGGACAAATAAAGTTAAAAAATAAACCTTATTTCAGACTGATTAAATTTGGCAAATTGAAATAAGTGAATATTCAGGGAACTTAGTTGTACTGGGCACGAACCTATTCCTGGAGCATTAACTGTTTCTACTAATGGTTCATCTCATGGTAAACCTGCTTATCATGCAATGATTTTAGACCAAAGTCTATTTAAACAATCCCTGGTCCTTTAACAAAAGGAAATGACTTTATTGAAACAGACCACAGAATCTCATCAGCATTTACGTCGGCCTGCCAAAATATTGTACAGCAGGCAGAACAGATTATTAAGGAATGTCACAATTGCATGTTCCCAACTCAAAAAAAAAAGGGGGGGGGTAGTGAAAAAAATCTCCCATAAGTAAACTACATCAAGCCTTAATTACTTTAAATTTTTTCACTTTAAATTTTTCACTTGTAATGCTGATGGAAAGACAACCCATGGCAATACACTGGTGTTAGAATAAGCCAAAGGAAAATGGTCTGGTTAAAAGGAAAGATCCCGAATCTGATTTATGGAAGGGTCCCTTTATAAATGTTTGGTTGAGGGTATGCTTATATGTTTCCAGAAAACTTCTCCAAGCCTGTGTGAAAATTCAACAATGTATCCGAGAGAGGGACTGCTCACCCTGTACCTCTGGCTGCAGATGATCAACTACTCCAGCCACTGTAGCAGTAACACCAAACAACACGATGACCAGACAGAGGAGAAACGGTCCAGATATGGGGAATGGTAAAGATGCCTCGCCATTCTAGCAGTCATTAGCTGTGCATCGGTGCAGGTTCCCCTGGATAAAGCCAAAGAAGGTTGGACCTGCATTGCCATCTCCCACCATTTGTCCGCTATCCAGAACCATGGCTATCATGTCACAAGGGAACGGGGACTGAGAAGGGAACCCATAAAGAACCGTTGGCCCCAAAAGGAGCCTACTGCAAACTAGTTCCTTAGATGCCTGACAAGAGTTTTAAAAGGACTTGAAAAAACTCATTCCTTTCATTGAATCCCAAAGTCTTAAAAGGACTCCAGCCCTGCAAATGGCATACACCTTTCTAAATTTATTAAGAAAATGAAAAGGGGGAAATGCTGGAGGCTAAGACCAACAAGTCGTTAGCATAATTATGCAAGAAGTCTGCTGGAAGGCTAGTGGACTTTGATATTCAGCAAGGGCTGAAAATCAGCATAATAGTGTCCTGCTTTTGGATGAAAGGCTGAAGGCAATCAATCCCCTACCTGATAATCCTTTCATTGTTTACCAAACTTTACCAAGGATATTCTTTTTTTTTTTCTTTGCTAAAGGCAAATATGTATTCTAGTAAATAATGGGTCTGGGCATTCAGAGAACCTCTCTGCTAGAAAGTAAGGTCTCTTGCCTGGTTCCCCATGCCTTCTAAATTTGTATTTCTTGACTAGTCTATCTGTGCCCTTCTCCAGACCTTGAACCCTAGCTGCAAATGGATGCAGCATTCACATGAAGGTACTCTTGCATAAGTAGAATATAACTATTTAATATTTTGTTAACACAATTTATAATTTTTAATTATATTGTAGACATTAGGTAGGGAGTACCCTTGTCCTTGGTCAATAAAATGTTTAGGATGAGCTCAAAGCAATGTCATTGTCTATAAGAAGCTTACATTTCAGGAGACAAAATAAAATGTATAAAATATTCATTGCGCTTCTGAAGGAGCATATAATCAGACTTCTTTAAACCCAGCCCATTAAATACCCATTTATTCTCATTCTCTCAGCATAGGTAAAGCATTCTTAGCCTGGCATGCAGCTGACTTACATGCTGAAGGAATACTTTGTTTAGGTGACTGATTCTTCCTGGTTTTCTTTTGGGAATAGTCCAGGATTACTTCAACATAATGCCTTTAGAATATGCACCGCTAAGTTTGTGGAGCTTGAAAAGTGATGGCTAAATTCTTTCTGGAGCTTGAAAAGTGATGGCTGAAGATAGCTATCTAAAGTGAAGAACTTGGCTAAACATATTAAATATATAAAGTTCACATTTATTATTAGATGATCACAGTTTTATCAGTATACCTAACATAAAAAGTAATTAAGCATACTGAACTCAAAAAACGTTGTCTACAGCTTTGGAATAACTCCATAATATGATCTAACTTTTTTGATATTAAAAGAAAAATAAATAAAATATTATGGAAATATACATTGGATATGGTCACTAATCCATAGCAGGGACAGATATGATTTTTCTACAGGTACTTTACATAACAGACTTAAATATGCAGAGTATGTGCCTACAATCTATGTTTACACCATAGATGATAACAGAACTAAACGTAAGAGATATTGTCTTTAAAATTTTTTCGTTATAGAAACAAATGCATTTAAATTAATGGGCCTAACATTCAACTGTCTCCTAACGCCTTTACCTAGTAGGCTAACTGTTCAGGCCTTGCAGGTAAATAACTAAATGTTTTAAAAATCCACACAAATACATATTTAACCAATAGGCTGGAACAAATAGAGCCTCAATGGGCCATTTGAGCTTGGGACAATTGGAAGATTATTGAGCTGCTAGCCCACTGTGGCTCATGTTAACGTTTTAGAGCAGGTTAAAATATGCTAACCTGAGCTCTCTTTAATGAAAATCCTTAATGGGTAAGATTAAAAAGTCATAATGGAACATTAGTGTAGAGGGGAAAACCTGGATTAAAAGTGGTTCAGGTAATGTTTGCTAAACCTGCCTTATCGCACATAAGGGAGAGAGAGCTTCAGATTGGTTTAAAAACAAAATAGAGTGTTTTAAAAAATATTTGAAGCATACAGTTCCAACATATGCAGATTTATTTGTTATGTGTATGTACTTATTCATTTATATATTTATTATTTGTAACTACTTCAAAAGAATTTTTAAAGCAGTGAGAATATTGCTAAAAATTACAAAGATTTGATTTCATGCTAAAGATGTTCCATTTTTATGTTTATAACCAGTTGTTAGTCTCTCAAGGGACAAGGTACGCTTGGAGCAAGATTCTTTGTCAATAACGTTAAAAATAAATTTATATTTAAACAGTGATGGATAACTTTAAAATTTGGACTCATATTTTAAAAATCATGTTTGATTAGCCATTTTCCGTTGCTCTCTGTATACATCTGAAAAAGACACTGGGCGTGGAGGTTGTGAGTTTGTGCGTACATCATCGATACCACCTTCAGTCTGTAGCTGAATTGTCTAGAATTGTTTTAAGCCTTTCATCCATTTTGTGAAACTTAATTAATATCAAAAGCAAACCCCTAAATCCACATAACCCAATGGATGTAAACTGTAATTCATCACAGTAGGATGAAAGGTAGCGAGGCACTGAGGAGGTCTCCATCCTCCCCGCTGAGTTGCAGAAGTTCCATTTCTCCCTCGGGACACATCACCTACACTCCATGACATGTAACCATCTGCTGTGTGGACAGACTGAGCAAACAAGTGGAAATTTGTATAGTAAATATTTGCAAAGCTGCTTATCTTTATCTTTTATCAACTAATATGCTTACAAAAAGAGTTTCTGTTTTCTGCAACTGTCTGCACAGACATGTGTACCAACTGGCACACGAGTGCCTTCATTTTAGAGGCCACTGCTCTAAGATCCTATATATGAGTGGACCATTTTAAAAAAGGAACAGTAAAGTCTATATATGAATAAAGCTATGAGTAATCCCAAGGCTGCCTTAGATTAAAAACAAACAAACAAAAAAAACTAGAGCATATGGAAAGGGGGGTAGATTGAGGCAAAAGAGAGAAGAGCATGGATAAATGGTGATGGAAAGATACTTAACTAGGGATGGTGAATAAACAATGCAATATATAGCCAGGGCTGGTTTGGCTCAGTGGATAGAGCCTCACTCAGCCTGTGGGCTGAAAGGTCCCAGGTGCGATTCCGGTCAAGGGCATGTACCTCGGTTGCGGGCACATCCCTAGTGGGGGGCATGCAGGAGGCGGCTGATTGATGTTTCTCTCTCATCGATATTTCTCTCTCATCGATGTTTTTAACTCTCTATCTCTCTCCCTTCCTCTCTGTAAAAAATCAATACAAAATATATTTAAAAAAAAAACACAAAACAAAAAATGGAATATATAGGTGATGTATTATACAATACTACACCTGAAACCTATATAATTTTATTAAGCAATGTCACCCCCAATAATTCAATAAAAATTAAAAGAAAATAAATAGAAACTGGGAGGTTGAAGCCACTATTTTCCAATAACTGCAGTAGTGTTATCTACTTCTCGAAGGACAGGGCTAGCGCATTATATTGTGAATGCGAACTCCAGGGAGCTCACCTCATTGTCTTTCAGAATGGTGCCGCCTGGGATTCTAAGGGGAGTGACTTGGGTTTTCACAGAGGTACCGGCAAAGGAAACAGGAATTGAAGCCTCTTGCAGACAATCAAAGACCTACCAAACAGGGCACCTTTTATTAATTCTCATTTAATGAATACTGACTGCATGTAGAACTTAACCCTAACATCGGCATGTAACTGAAGTTCATGTACAGAGTAGAGTGAGCTTACCCATTAGGAAATTAATTTTTTGCCAAAAATCCACTTGATAGTTATAGTTTTGAAAACAAGTGTGCAAAGCACCAGGGAGCTATAAAGATGAATAAAATGGGGACTTTTAATGGGGCTGTAGTATGAGTACCAGGCCTCTAGACTTCAACACTATACAGAGGTACCTCAAGATATGAGTTTAATTCGTTCCATAACCTTGAGGCGTGGGAAACTATGAGAAGCTTGAGTCTTGGTAAACTGGTGGGTCGTGTGCAGCCGGCCGATCCACGCGATGACTCCTATCTCAAATGTTGCTCATATTTCAAAGCAAAAATCGCTTGTTCGATGGCTCATATCTCAAAAATCTCCTATGTTAGGGCACTTGTATCTCGAGGTCCCACTGTAATTGGATAGGTCTCAGACTGTGGTGTATTCAGGAAACATGGATGTTCAGCATAAGATTTGGCGGGCAGCAATCAGTATTTCATAAAACCTTTTCATATCTCTGTGCATAGAATTATTCAATCATTCCAACAACATGCCTTTTTCTTAACATTTATCCTCTATCTCCTCTAAAAACCACCCAACTTCGTTATAGGTGAGGGACTCCTCTATCCAAATTCTGCCCTCAGCTCTCATATCTCGCTCAATAAAACCAAAGCACAATGGTTCTGTCCATGAGGGAGCCCTCGGTGGGCTCCAGGCTGAAACACATTGTCTAGGCTCTCCCCCAATGGAAAGTTTAATGTTGATTTGCTGAGTTAAGACAGGCTTCAGGAAAGTGGTGGGTTTGGTCTAAAAAGTCTCTGAAAAGTCTCCATAAAGTAGATTTGTTTTGCCTTATACCTCCCCTGCATGAGGACAGAACCTACAGAAAAGACCAGTAATGTGACAATTGTGTCCCAGTGTGGTGCAGAGGCAGTATGTACAGGCCCAGAAGATGGATGGTTGAGTAATTATGCAGAGAATTTGATAAAGAAAAATACTATAGCCCAGCCTGCATGGCTAAGTGCTTGAACATGGACCTATGAATGAGGAGGTCATGGTTCAATTTCTGCTCAGAGCACATGCCCAGGTTGTGGGCTCGAACCTTGGTGGGGGGTCCATGCAGGTGGCAGCTAATCAATGATTCTATCTCATCCCTGATGTTTCTCTCTCTCTCTACCTTTCTGAAATAAATATATACTGAAAGTGTATGACACTGGCAAATTAAGTGAAAAATGAAGAGAATTGTTCATATAATTCAGACTATCTAACATATTATATTAACTATTTGTTTTAAGAAAACAAAAGTGGTGTTTGGCCAGTTTTATTTGATTTGGTTCACTTGATGCTCCCCTCCAATCAGACAATGTAGACCTGGCATCTTTCCGCACTTACGTGATTGCCTTCATTCTGCATCAAACTCTGCTTATTTTGCCGTGGAGATGAACTATAGTTTTTTATTTAGAAACCTGGAAAGGCTAAACCTAGAAAACGGTTGATTTTGTATGTGTAAAGCTGTTATTTATGACGTGACTCATTCACCCTCCTTCTGAGAGGCCAAGGACAATCTCCATCATTTGGCCAGTTCCCAGCATAATTGCATACCTCTGCCCAGCCAGCGTTTCGCAGGCTCTTTGCCCTGCGTTCTCTCTGCATCAGTGCATTTATTCTATCTTACTCTCCTACAGGGCTTTGGACTCTGGAATTAATAGTTGGTAATGGCTTGAGATTGTTAACCCTCCTTGGACTAACCACCTCTTAACAAGGGGTATCTCCCTCTTCCTTGAGAAGCCTTTGAAAATTGGGAACTTTTTGAAAAGTGTAATGCCATATTTTACAATGACGTGTCAGGCAATAGGGACAAACTTCTGGTTGTGCCCCATTCCTTTATACTATATCACTAAGTCTTCTGCTTATTGTAAATATCAGTGGTCATATAACTTTTATTTTTCTGAAAAAATAAAAATGAAACCAGTTAAAAGGTTTAAAAAAATGCTAAATTCATCATCATGGAGAGGGAGGCCATTTGCTTATTTCATTCAACTGCTGGCCATAATGGCAAAATTGTGGTAGCAAAGAACACAGGGTATATAAAAGACCATAAACAAAAGGGAAAAGATGCTTTCAATTTCTGTGTCCATACACATTCCCTATGCTAAGGATCTAATGCTCTATGGGGTAATGCCATCAATAATGAAATAGAACAGCACTAAATAATTTTAAATAATATTTCTAACATAGTCATTCATTAACATGAGATGTTCTATGGATGATGATAAAACAGGGTGCTCTGAAATCTGTCAGATCTTTCAGAAATATTCCCCAGAGGGGAATTTTGACCAATTGGATTTTTTTTTTACTTAAGAGACATTGATTGAGGACTATAGTTACAGTAACACTCAATTAAACTGAGTATTTTAAACAAAGTGCTGCCTAATTATTTTATCTCAACCTTCATGTACTACTATTTGTAGTTTTCTAACATCAGCATTAGAATAGACTGAGTTCATGTGATAAATTTATTTGTCTCTAGATTTTTCTTTCTTCTTAAGAAAATTTATTGTCTAGTGTTTGTTTTTTGTTGTCATTATTGTTGTTTTTTCTAAAGATAGCTATTAGGAAGAGGAGCCTGTAGATACCATGCACTAAACAATTTATCCATTCATTCAGTCTACATTAATAGCCCACTATGTGCCAAATTTATGAGGTAAAAAGACATAATGTAAAATCGTGTTTAAGAGTATGGGCCAAGAAGCAAATATATCACCTTCCATTCATTGACTTACGTACAAAAATACTTATATTGAGTACTACTATGTATCTGAAACTGAGTTATTCATTGAAGAGGCATTCATCACTTTGTTGTTGTGTTCATGCATCCAACTCTAGAACCTTAACATTTATTCATCATATAAAGAACGAAAGAAATGGTCCCTGCCTGGAACTGACCACTTTGAGGATGCAGACATTGGAAATATGAAAAGATGGGCAATAGAATCGATGTAAGTGCTGGATGCATTGAGAAGCTAGATGAATCCTCTGAATTGAGTTGGGACAGTCAGAGAAACAAAGAGAGATCTTAAGAACTATCATGTAATGAGCCTTTATGAGGTGTCACACCCTATATTAAGCACTTGTCAGACATTATTCACATTATTTCTTACACTGCATTGCTGATAAGTATAGGCATTTTAGTAATTAGTATAATAGTATAGTAATTTAGTAGTATAGTAATTTTAGTAATATAGTAATTTTAAAGATGTAGAAAATTATGGGTGAAGGCAATGTTAGGTAACTTGCTCAAGATCCCATAGGTAAAAAGATTCAAATTTATAACTAATTCCAAAGTTGTTTCCTGTGGGGGATAAAGCAAGGGTATGCCAGTCACAACATTGCCTACTACCATTATGGGTGAATCAGTTAACTTTCCCTTACCTCTATTTCATTATTTGATAAAAAATAACATTAACTAAATAATTTCTGAATGTTTTTTGTGGTTAAAACATGGAAAGGTTATTGAGTGTAGACTGACCATGTCTCTCAAATGGGAGTTGATATACAAATCTCCAACATTAGTGTATTATATTATACTAGAGGCCTGGTGCACAAAATCTGTGCAAGGGGGGAGTGTGTCCTTCAGCCCAGCCTGCACTCTCTCCAATCTGGGACCCCTTGAGGGATGTCTGACTGCCGGTTTAGGCCTGATCCTACCGGGATGGGCCTAAACGAGCAGTTGGATTTTCACTTTAAATCCAGGACTGCTGGCTCCCAATTGCTCAGCTGCTTGTCAGGCTGATCACCCCCTAACCACTCCCCTGCCAGCCTGATTGATATCTAACTGCTCCCCTGCCAGCCTGTTTGCCCTTAACTGCCCTCCCCTGGAGGCCTGGTCACCCACAACTGTTCTCCCCTACAGGCCCGGGTCCCCCTCAACTGTCCTTCCCTGCAGGCCCAGTTTCCCCCAACTTCCCTTCCCTGCCAGCATGATAATTCCTAATTGCCCTCCCCCGCAGGCTTGATCACCTACAACTGCCCTCTCTTGCAGACCTGGTTCCTCTCAACTGCCCTTCCATGCTGGCCATCTTGCGGCGGACATCTTGTGTCCACATGGGGGCAGCTATCTTTGACCACATGGGGGTATCCATCTTGTGTGTTGGAGTGATGATAAATTTGCATATTACTCTTTTGTTAGATAGTATCTTCCCTTTACTAATGCAATTCCATGATATTTTTTGTCCTATTAAATAAAAAGTGGAATTATGGTTGCATTAGATTCAGTGACTATGGTAAAAATAAAAGTGCTTCCTTTACTTTGATATTAAGTGGTTACAAATTTAAAATATATATTAAGTTTCTCTTATCCCCTCCATTTACAAAGATAAATAAGTTGTTCTTGCCTGGCTTTTTTTTTTTCTCCTTTTTATAACTCCTGACAAGCCCTATTCATCTTCCCAAGATAGAGGAAAGAGACCCCACAAATTATTAAAATCAACCCTATGTTTATGGAGAGATCTTGTTGGCTCTTTGGAATAAAGCAATCATTTGCAAGTCATTTCAAGAGTGAAAGAGAGAATTGGCCAAATATCATTCAAGCTATAAGCTATTGGTTCAATATCTTTTCAGGAAAATATCCATGTCAGAAGAACAAAAGCAATAACCAGAATTATGGATGATTAATGGCAGGGTGACTTGCCTCCCAGTGTATGCATTGCATTATGCTCTATGATCTTGATATTCTGACAAAGAGCAAACAAATAGATGAAAAACATATACCAATAAATACTATGCTGGGTTTTAACCCAGTTCTTGGGTTGAAACCTTCTCTCTCACTCCCTTTTGACTGCAGAACTCTGAAGGAAAGTAAATCTCCTAAAAGCATATTCAGAAGAAAGAAATTGTGTCTGTTGGTTGAGAAAAAGGGTAGATTATGTGGAAAGGACCAACTGTAAGGCACCATATCTGGGGATTAATTCTGCCTACATCACTAACTCTGGGTGAGGTTTTGGGCAGATCTTTGAATGCCCATGAGTAACAGTTCTCTTGAAACAGAAACAAAAACATAGAGCTACTTTAAGAACAATGCTTATATAGCATTTTGCAAAGATAATTGTCTCTTAAATATTATTACTATTTATTATTCAAACAATATTTCTAAGAAGAATGAGAAGCTGCTATTGTACTCAGACTGGGAATGGGGATGGAAATGTTTTCCCAAAATCACATAGAAATGTAAGTGAGGGAGCCTTCATAAGATAGTTCTTATTTCTGATATAAGTCTAATTTTTTCCCTATACTCTGATTCTTCTCCACAACGAGGCCACCATTTTGAAAAGATAACTATTGCTACAGGGGAAAAAAAAATGTTTGTTGTGATTTGTTCTTTCTATTATCCATGCTCTCCTTGGGTGGGGGTGGAGGCGTGTGCGTGGGGGGGGGGGGTTAGATGTTATTGCTTTGTAGGTTCTATAAAGATTTGAAACTTATTGACATTTTAGACTTTCCAGGAAAAAAAAAATTATAGCTGCAGAGGTAAAAAGCAACTTCCCATCAAGCCCTTGAAAATATCAAGTTAAGATGAAAATTGCTGTAATAAGCCTGCAACTTTTCAGATGCTAAAACTTTATCTCTTTTAGTCTAAATGAGAGTTAATGAGAAAACTTACAGAGCAGCTAGAGATGCCGTGCCTCATGTTTGGAGACAATTTAACCATCAAATTATCCATGGAGAAGTCTATTTTAACATGTTGATGGAAAGGAAAGCTAAGCCTAAGGATGTGTTGATGATTAACGTTTTTTATTTTAATGATGGTATATTCGAGTATAGCATCTGAATTAGCCAGATGCTGTTCTTGAGGCACAAGACATACTTCAAAGTGGTAGATTATTGAGTAAATTGTCTGGAAAGTACCATAACTCTTAGTGAATATTAACAGTAAGTGGCCAAAGGAGACTACTAATATCCTAATGTCCAGTGACTTCAGGGTTCCTATTCCTATCTCCAAATTCTATCTACACCACTTACTCCTGCCTTCAATCATATTAAATGGGGGGGAAAGCCTATAATTCTATTATAATGAAAAATACAGTGGATATCTTGGAAAAACATGCATGCAAGATTCACGCAGATGTAGGTTTGAACCCTGTGGGAACTCCTTTCACATCCCGCGTGGTTCAGTGTCCTGGTTCGGGGTTTGGGTTCTGGAGAAGGTCACACACAAATGAAGAGACTAGAAAAGCATTTATTTGGGACATCGGGGCCAGGCAGAAGCCCAAGAGAGGACTATGCTTTGCTTTGGCCTTGCCATCCCTTTTATTCAGGTTTGGGATACACCCATTGTCTTAGACGGGCAATTCTAGTAACAGGCATATTATCTTATCAGTAAGGATTTACATGATGATTTGGTGGGGAAATTGCTTCAGCTACCATCGTCTCAATTTGATAGGAGTGGTTGGCTCTGACCTTTCAGAGCTTTAAGGTTGACCAGCCTTCTGGTTTCCTTGTCCACACCTTTCTAATTAGTGAGACAATGATTGGTTTCGGGCAGATCCCTATCTGCTCTCACTTGCTGATTGACTTTTGACAGTTATTAAGCTTCACTTTGCTTATCTATAAATAGCAGATGAGATTTTTATTAAAGACATTAAATAAATTCACATTTGTGGAAGTATCTGCCATATAGTATATACTCAATGCATCCTACTTACCTTACTCTTTGAGATGTTATTAAGACTTTGCTTGGCACTGTTAGTTTTGTTTGTTTGCTTTCTTTTATTTTAAGTGACAATATTAAAGTTCAGAGAGATAGAAAAATAACATATCAGGTCAAACAGTAGGCTGTTAAGTAATTCAGAACTAATTCCCAGAGTTTCTTAAGTCCTCTAAAACTGTTCTATTAAACCAATATGCCATCTACCAAATAACAATAGAGACAATATAGTAATGGGTGACAAGTAAAGAAGAGAGCTATGTGCTATGGGTAGTTAGGTCAGTTTCTACACAGAATGAGTGGCTTAAAAAAGTCTTCAAGATAAGAGGTCCTTACCTTAGCCCCATTTGGCTCTGGTTATACAATGAGCATGCGGATTGAAAGGTCTGGGGTTTGATTCTGGTCAAGGGCACATATCTCAGTTGCAGGCTTGAATCCTAGCCTTGGTAGGGACACATGTGTATGTATCTCTCTCATATCAATGTTTCTCATTCTCTGTCTCTTCCTCTCTCTCTCTCTCTCTCTCTCTCTCTCTCTCTCTCTCTCTCTTTCTCTCTCTCTCAAATAAATAAATAAATAAATAAATAAATAAATAAATAAATAGTCTTACTTAGAGGCCAAATTCTGGATAAAAACTCAGCCAAACAAAAATAGTGACACACAAAAAAATATTTTTTCTAGTCATGCTGAGAAGAAAAGTGGGTTAGGCATAGTCTGTTAGTCAAGATTGCTGCTGCAAAGTGTTGCATAAGAAATGACATTAAAATCTTATTGGCTTACAATAAACGTCTTGTTCTTGATTTTGAGTACTAGTATCTGATCTCAACTGAGCTTGGCTGACACAGCTAAGTTCATTCAGACTTGGCTCCAGCCACAATGTAATCATAGAACTTCCCCCTCTCCTTGTACCAACAGTTTCTTTGCGCATGTTCTGAGAGTGGAACATGGAAGTATAAGAGACACAAATAAAGCATAGAAGCCCATTAAGTGTGTGCTCCTGTCAAATCTGCTACTGTTGTCTAGGTCACAGTAACTCACATTATTTTACTCATCAACAGTTGAGAAAATATGCTCTGCCTCTCTGGTGGGAGAGAGAATTTAAAACAATAACTAATCTACCACAGATAGCAAACCTGAAAATTATTCTTTTTTTTTTTGTATTTTATTGATTTTTTACAGGGAGGAAGGGAGAGAGATAGTTAGAAACATCAATGAGAGAGAAACATCAATCAGCTGCCTCTGCACACTTCCTACTAGGGATGTGCCTGTAACCAAAGTACCTGCCCCTGACTGGAATCAAACCTGGGACCCTTCAGTCCGGAGACTGACACTCTATCCACTGAGCCAAACCAATTTTGGCCTGAAAATTATTCTTACCATATATTTAAAAAAAACACACAGACTTCATAAATTATTTTAACCATATATCTTAAAAACCAGACTTTGTAAAATCATATTTTTGATATATATTGCTACATATCTATATCTACATAGCTATATATCATATGTCATATATGTATATATAATTCAGTGTGGAATTTTTTATAGGTTAAGGGCCTGTTCACTAGTACATTGCTATCCTGGCTAAAATCTAAAGAAATACATAAGTAAAATAATTCCAAATGACATTGTATATTTTACAACCTCAATTATATATCTCCCTAAGAAGAAAATCCCAGGGGAAAAAAAAGAAAATATTGAATATATTGAATATTGACAACTTCTTTACAAATATGACTTCAGGTCTAGTCTGACCCATTGATAGATTATTAAATGACATAAATTAGATGACCCATTATCCATCTACTATTGCTTGCAAGTATGTTTTTGCACATGATGAAGTTTGATTTCACAAACGCCCAAGTATCAAGGTCATTGGGAACAAATTATTTCCTGGTAATTAAAAGTTTTGGGGACAGTGAACAATAAATTTTGAAACACTGTATATATCCATAAAGTTCAACAAGAGAAACAGAAGCAGTAAGGGATATGAGATAGAGATTTATTATAAGGAATTGGTATATGAGACTATGAGTCCCGTATTGGATCTGCAGAGCAGGTGTCTGGAAGGGCAGCCTGGAATTCTCAAGCATGACCAGAGCCTGCAGACCACTGTCAGAATTTCTTCTTTTCCAGAAAACTTCAATTCTGCACGTAAGGCCTAATGACTGATGGAATCAGGGCCCCCCTGGGACAGTGTCTTCTACTTAAAGTCAACTGATTATAAATTTTACTCATATCTTCAAAGTAGTTTCACAACAACACCTAGATTAGTGTTGGATCATGTAATAGTTCCACAGCTCAGCTAAGCTGATACATAAAACTGGCCCTAAGTAGGGGGAAGAAGGCTGTGAAAAAAAAAAAAAAAAACTTGATTGACATCTCAGCTTTGCCCAAGGCTACCAGATCTGATTTCCAGATTTGGATTTAAATAGAGAACTCAATTTCTTGTGGCTTTTGTCACCATTCCTAAAGGCACTTTGTCATAATCAAACCGATTGGGAGCTTATGGGGTAGGATTTCTGAGATGTGCTTAATTGAAATCACACTTGGAGATTTTATCTCCAATTTATGGTCGAAGGATTTGCTTTGTTTTTAAACTGGAGCAGAAGAGAGGATGAATGGCTGGTATATTTGATGATACATAATCACATTAATACTTTATTGCCACATTTGTCAATATATTAGTGCAATATGTTATCATATACATTATTAACTGTTGCTGTTAAATGTTTTATGCTGATCTTTTACATTTTTTATTTCAATTGTGATAAATTTGGATCCAAGGGATCTTTTTTCTTTCAGAACAAGAGGAGCCAAAATATTGCATTAAAAGAGGAGGATTCAGCCCAGTTTTGCAAACAAAGAGGCCAGTACTTTCCTCCAGGAGCCTGTTTTAGCTGCCCTTTCTTTGCTAAGCAGCCACAGGTATTAGAACTTAAAAGTGGCAGATTGACTGGCACAACACAGAAGGAACCGCTAATTCCCCATCTTTGGCCGTATCTCTGTAGTTCATCGACACAGGCTCCCACGTTGTGTGATGGTTGTGGGGTGGCCTTCGATAAAGCTGGATTTACAGCTGAGACAGCCTCTTCCAGCGGAGTATTATTTCTAAATGTTATCTCTTGAAGTTGGGATTATGTTCTTAGCTGTAATTATAGAGCAGCGCCATCGTTCCTGAGCAGAGGCCAAAAATTAAGGCTGATTTGACACGTTCCACTCTCTTGTTTAGTGTTTTTTTTTTTTTCTTTTCATTTGCAAAGGTTAGAAGACAAAGGAAATAACCATGGAACTGGGATTTTGTTAAGTGTGGTAACTTTCATATAAAAGATTATTAGCAAGAGAGTGACAATCTGCATCAGGAGCCTCTTTTTGTTTGCCTCACAGAATACAAATCACTGCCTATATTCCGAAGACCGTCTAAATTTTATAGAATTATTACATTCCTATAAGGTTTTGTGCAGACATCTGGTAAGTTGTCTATTAAACAAACTGTCATGCATCAGTTTGTAAAAAAAAAATTTTTTAAAAATACCTTTTAATTTGCTTTTTATTAATTACAATTTACAAATATTAGTTTTGATTGATGTAAGCTTCTGTAATACACTTGAAAATTGGTCAATAGGTATATAGCAATGGAGGTGTCCTAACTCACTCTCCATTATAAATCAACACTAGCTTTAGTATTAAGTTACTACATTGTTTGAACTTAGAAAAAAATGAGGCTTAGAGACCCCGGTATTCTCCCTATTTGACTCAGTTATTAAATAGAATAGACCTCTAGAAAACCTCTAAAGTCCTGTCCAGTTTGGAGTTCTTTAGACTATCTCCTCAAGGATACATCCCAATCCCATCCTAGCAATAACTCTGTATCTCCTGCTCATATTCATCCCCAGATACAGGGATCAAGGTGATGAGATGTTTCACTTCTGTCAATACACTTCATTCCTTAACTCACTCTTTGGATTCTTTTCATGAAAGCTGTCGCAGTGATTCTCAACCTTTCTCGTGCTGCAACCCTTTAATACAGTTCCTCATGTTGTGGTGACCCCCAACCATAAAATTATTTTTGTTGCTACTTCATAACTGTCATTTTGCTACTGTTATGAATCATAATGTAAATATCTGTGTTTTCCGATGTTTGCAACCCACAGGTTGAAAACTGCTAGCAGGGTTGCCTAAGACCATCGGAAAATACAGATATTTACATTACAATTCATTAACAGTAGTAAAATATGAAGGGGATATGAATATGACTTATGAATGCCTAAAATTTACCAACATGTTATTAAGATTTAATTCCTTCTATGACTTTTATTGACTATTGCTTCAAAAATGTGTCTTTTGGTTCATCATTAAAGTTTTATAAGATAAGACAAATTGTTTTCTTAAGAATCCAGCCATTGGTATAATGTGAAAAGTGATGTTGATATGTTTCCTGCCTCTATCTGTTATTTGAATATCACATTTCACCAGCTTATCTCTACCTTTGTTTAATAGTAACCTATTAAACTTTAATAGGTTACTTTATATGAAACTTAAATCTCAAGCTTCAAAAGTTACTGTCATCCTTACAATAGAATGCAATCCTATTGTAGGGATCAACATCCACAACACTATTTGAGGCATGTTCCACATGGCATGTGTACTTTTATCCCCATTTTACAGGTAAAAAAAATCTTTCATGGCAGTTAACTAACTTTAAATGTATTATCCAAAAGGGAGTAGAGCTAAGATTTCAAATTCAGGTTCAAATGTCTGAAAAATCATCAAATTTTGTACTCTGATAAACTAAGCCATCTTCCTTAGGAAATGGGAGGATGTATGACCAGGGTACATGGTGGAACCATTGTAGCCTCCAGTATTTGGCCTGGTGTCTGGCATGGAGGCTTGTGTCTTAAGTATTTTTGAATTGTAGGTAAACTGCTGGCCATTCATTTCACAACTTTATGGCCTCCAAATATATTGCCCTTTTTCACATATCTCTCTTTTTCCTATGTAAACGTTCCTTAGATATCTCAGTCATTATCAAGCAATGATTCCCTCAAACTCCTCTTAATCAACTGCATGTCCTTTTCCTGAAAGTTGTCCAATTTTGCTATCTTCATTTTGACTAGAATTTCATGTAATATTCCAGGAGATTCAGGACATCATGTTGGCTGTGGGGCTTATCATCTTTGAGCCTCAGTAAGAGTAGAGGAAATTCTCTTTTTCCATTGACACAGATTTCCAAGTGATTTTACTGTCTAGTCAACAGTCTTGCCATAATAAGCATCCATCAAAATTAGCAGCAGAATAACGGAAAAGAAAAAAAAAAATTTAAATTGACTATTATTTTATCAGTGACTCAGATTGTATAATATCTTCCCAGAAAACCAAACATTCATTTCCCCTGCCTTATTCATTATTATTTAAGTGACAAAAAAGTAATTAAATCTAGTTTACATAAAAAAAGAAAGTTTCATGTGACTATGAAATCTGAAGGTAGATCTTGCTTAAGGCATGACTATTTTTTTTTTTTTGGTAAGTGTATGTTATTTTTTTTAATTTCTTTTTTTTTATTAATTTTTTATACATGTCTCCCCATGCCCCCCCTCCCTCCCAGGCATACCCCAACCCCCCCCAGTGTCTATGTTCATTGGTTATGCTTATATGCATGCATACAAGTCCTTAGATTGATCTCTTATCTACCTCACCTAACTTTAATCTTCCTGCTGTAATATCACAGTCTGTTTGAAGCTTTACTGCCTCTGTATCTATCCTTTTGTACATCAGTTTATAATGTTCTTTATTATCCACCAATGAGTGAGATCATGTGATAGTCAAAAGATTCTCTCTTCCACTTATACCTCATCTTCTTCTGACTCTGCCTATTCACCAAAACTAAAAGCTGTTCAGCAAAAGTGTATTTTCTCATATTTTTGGGCACAATGTGGCATGACACTTCCTAGCCCACATTGTAGAGGAGTGTGGTAGGTGATGGAGTATGGACTGTAAACAGAAGCTGGGTACCATTTCTGGGACATGGTAAAGATTTATGTAATTTTTATTTATGTAATTACTAGAGGCCCAGTGCAGAAATTAGTGCACAGGTGGAGTCCCTTGGCCTGGCTGGTGATTGGAACCAATAGGGGCTGTCTTGCCCAGTCCCGATTGGGGTTGATTGGGGCTGGCTCGCTAGCTGGAAGGAGGGACTGTGGGAGATTGGCCAGTTTGAGGGGGGAGAGAAGGGATGGCAGTAGGTTGGCCAGCCATGGAAGGTTGGCTAGGGGTATACACTGACCACCAGGGGGCACTACTGCATTGAGGCTCTGCCCACTCTTGGTCAGTGCATATCATAGTGACCAGTCAACCAGTCATTTAGTCTTAACTGTCATTTAGGCTTTTATATCTTTAGATTTTTAAGAATTCTAAAGTTTGCCAGATCTGGAGGCAACCTTGGAAACACATTCTGAAAAGAACACTGCTGTAGGAAATCTGAAATCTAGTCCTGCTGCCGTATAACTGACCATGTGACTGTGGCTGTGCACTTCTCCCTGTTCTACTGAATCAAAGCCTCTTGCCCACCACTGCTGACTCCCACACTCAGTGAGAAGCTCTAATGCACATGAATGAGGTTTAACGTTTTAAAGCTTCTGTAATGCGAGCTATTACTATCAAATGGTCTCAGAGTGGAAAAAGATGTTTCCTACTCTACTTCTGCCTCCTGGGAGACCATTACCACTAAGATGTTCCTCTTATGTCTTCTTTAATGGAAAACCTTCTGAAGGACACCTTGGACTCTGCGGTCTTAACTTCCATGGTTATCTACAGCTAAGTTTTGCCCTGGGAAACTTACATTGTAACCATGACTTTCTGTAGGTTCCTTTCTCTCTCCTTCAATACCTCTCTCTCTCTCTTCTATTCTTACCTCTCTTTGACTCTTCCTATCCTATTTAGAGTCTGTCCACTTCAGCCTCTTTCTCTTTTATTATTACTATTTAAGGATCATAAAGTGGAAGTCAGGTTGCTAACCTTGCTGAGGCAGATGAGGCCAAGCGGTCTATTGGGAACACTTGGCACCAGCACCTCCCCGGATCCCAGCATATGGAGTCGAGTCTTTAGGCACTGACATTAACACTCCAGCTTCAGGTAACTCATTTAGCTTTGGTGTCATTTTACAATAAATATACCATCCACCGACACAAATTAGACAGCTATTGAGATTAATTTTGAGGCACTATCGGCAACATCTTAAATCAAAAATCATTCTTTATTAGCATGCTTGGCAGTGTCTGCCCTCCCCCCTCCTGATCCCTGCCACAAGAATAAATGAGGCCCCATGGTTGACATAGCGCATCAAGTGTTTTATAATAGTCTAATTGTAGCTAATGGTTTGTGCAGCTAATTAAGGCCCTATGAATTACAGTAATCAGTCAGGCTCATCCTTTAAACCAGATAGTTCTATTCAACCGTTCCTTTAGTTAGAAACAAAATATATAACTATATACCTATATAACTATAACTGCATACACACATATACACATGCATGCAGCTGAAATGATCAGCTAGGTTCATTTGAGCACAAAGAAATTAATGGGACTGATTTTTTTCGTACTTATTACAAAATATTTATTTAAAGGGATATAGGTTTTCAGCAACAGCTATAGGTCCCTGAGGATGGAGGGAAAGGTGAAGACTTCAGTGGGTCATCTACCTGAAAACTGAGAATTTGATTGATGCCGAGTATAGCATCTTTCCCCTCACCTCTACCATAACTCATCCTGGTTACAGCCTGGGGTTACCATGTGACATTTGTTATTTTGTAGGAATTCAAATGCCTCAGAGAAACGGTGACAAAGAAACCACCTGAACAGAATGGCTGGAAATTTAAAATGGACAACTCCATTTGTCAACTGGATAGTTGAAGAAGCGGTCAGCATGGCTAGGATTTTTGGGAGCGGTGACCAAAGACACAGAGAAAGAAGTTAGGGAGCAATTCAGAGGAAATTGGTAAGAGGGATGGGATGATTTTCTTTTGGAATGAGTTTGCTTTGAGCAACATATTCTAAATAGAAGATCTATTCGATTATAAAAGAGTTACGAAAGGCCCTGGGGGATACTTCATTTCTTGGTTTATTTGAAACCTGACTGGACATAGCAGGAAAGAACTTTGGAAGCAATTCTGCAAGGCCTCTGGGGAACAGAAGAAGGAGCAATAGGTCTTTTCCAGTGCTTGTATCTGTGATTCTTTGAGAAGAAGGAAAAAAATCTATAGAAATGTCATCAGCCTGACCTCTGTTGGAACAACACATGCCCCAGTCCCTCAGGGTCCTGTTGTCAATAAAAAGTAGGAAAAGAAACAGGGGTTTTTCATGAAGGTCATATGTTTTCATTCTTTCCAGCTCAATCTCACAGAACTGATAGGACCTTGAAAGTTCAACCTGTTGTTCACCTTGTTTTTAGGCAAGATTAGTTTTAACTGCCTCAGATAGATGACTGGAGACCCAGTGCTGATATGGAAAATGTATTCCTGTGACACATGTTGACTACAGATACTCCCAGCAACCACTTCCTTCTATCTAGTCAAATTGTTTTTATTAAAATGAAGAACCATTTATTCATGATTTAAAAGAAAAATGAATCAATATTCATTATAAATTCGTAAGTGTCTATAATTTTCCAGGTCAAGTTATTCTTGTTTTATTAAATCCCTGTGTAGATCTTCTTAGCTCATCATTGTAGTACAGTACAAAACTCATTGGGCAAGAAAAAAACTACTATTTGCCTTATAGCTAACGTTTTGGGTATTGATTGTTCATTATTCACTATATTCCTCCTAAGCTTTACATTTATATGTGGCCACTTAATCTACATCTTCATTCTAAAGGCTTCAACTATTAGGTGTAATGTGTTCTTATTGCTGAAAACATCGCTATCAGACTAAAATTCTCACACTTATGTTGTCTATCTGCTTAACAAAAATCAGTGTAACTCCTCTATGAAAATGTTATTATTTATTTATTTATTGGAAAGCTATGGATGCACTTTTCATGATTATCTGTGATGGCATTAAAAGTGTTCTTTTTATCTACTAAATGCAGCTTGTGAAGCATTTTAGCTGCCTGTTGACATTTGATGGCACATACTTCAAGGATTTTTATGAAGTGTTTTTCTTTGAAGATGACCAAGTGTTGGAGGAAATTGGATTGATGGAGATCAAGATTGCGATTTGCCCAGCTATTATCACTACCTCCTCTCCCTTTTTGTTCTGCTCTTTCCATACCTTTCTCCCTCCAATGGTCATTTTTTCTCTTTGTGGGGCTTAAAACTCAGCTTGTGTTGACCCAGGTAACTCTGAAGTACATACTTCTGGTTCAGGCTTGAAGATGCCTGATCATGTTTGGGAAATGGGCAGGCAGGGTCCAAGGCTTTATTTATATTGCAGTCCACTGAGATTTAAAGAAAGCTCTTCCTCACCTGCTGTTTGCCTCCTTCTACAGGTTTGCATCACAGCCCTCTCAATATGTGAAGTCTTTCCTAGTCATTCTGGAAACAATTCATATAGTGACATTATCTTTTTTATTTTGGATGACATAGGAGAGTATATATTCCATTCTCACCCCATCTCACACCCTAAATTTCAAGCATTTCAAAAGAAAGGGCTGATACATGTATAATTTCAGTTATTCATTACAGTGTCCACTCAATCACATCCTATCTAATAAAAGAGTAATATGCAAATTGACCATAACTCTGCTACATCCACAAGCCATGCCCAACAGGCAATCAGGAGCAAATATGCAAATTAACCCAACCAAGATGACTGCAGCCACAGAGCGAGCAAGGAGGCTTGGGTTTCCCTAGCGATGGAGGAAGCCAAGCTTTCCACACACCCTGGCCAGCTCTGGACCCCACTCAAGGCTACAAAGTTTCAATTATAGAAGATAAATAAACTCCAACAAAAATGGCAGCAGCTATGGAGCTGGAGAGAACAGGAGGCTTGAGTTGCCCCTGACAATGGAGGAAGCCAAACTTCCACAGCCCTGGACTGTGTGGTCCTCTGCTCAAGGCTACAAAATTTCAATTATAGATGATATATAAATCCCAGATAGCAGGGCTTCCACTTGGTCGCCTGCAAACCGCCACAGGCCCCTCACCCAGGCTGTCCCATTCCACAGGTGAACCCTCACCCTGATCCAGGACACCATTCAGGGCCCCCACCCATGCACCAGGCCTCTATCTTATCTAATAAAAGAGTAATATTCAAATTGACCATCACTCCAACACACAAGATGGCTGTCCCCATGTGATCAAAATTAGCTTCCCCCATTTGGTCATAAGATGGCTGCCACAAGATGGCCAGCAGAAGTGGGAAGTTGGGACGGACCAGGCCTGCAAGGGAGGACAGTTGTGGGTGATCAGGCCAACAGGGAAGGGCAGTTTGGAGGGACCAGGCCTACCATAGAGGGCAGTTGGGAGCAATCAAGCCTGTAGGAGAAGGCTGTTAGGGGCGACCAAGCTGGCAGAGGAGGGAAGTTGGAGGCGACTGGGCCTGCAGGGAAGGGCACTTTGGGGGGACCCAGGCCTATAGGGGAGAGAAATTAGTGGGACCAGACATGTAATGGAGGGTAGTTAGGGGTGAGTAGGCCTGGGGGGGAGGGCAATTAGGGGTGAACAGGCCTGCAAGGAAGGGCAGTTAGGGGCAAACAGGCTGGCAGGGGAGCAGTTAGGCATCAATCAGGCTGGAAGGGGAGTGGTTAGGGGGTAATCAGGCTGACAGGCAGAAGCGATTATGGACAATCAGGAAAGCAGTCAGGTGAGCAATTGGGAGCCCACAGTCCTGGATTGTGAGAGGGATGTCCAACTGCCCATTTAGACCTGATCCCAATAGTATCAGGCCTAAACTGGTAGTTGGAAATCCCTCAAGGGGTTCCAGATTGGAGAAGGTGTAGGCTGGGCTGAGAGAACCACCCCCCCCCCCCACCGCCTTGTGCACAAATCTTGTGCACTGGGCCTCTAGTATACATATATAGTACAAAATATCCATTGATGTCTGAAGGAATAACAGCTATATCTAAAAAGTTTATAATATTTGTGTGGCTGAACTCCAGGGTATTCCTCTTGGATAGCTATTAATTTGTCTAAAAGTATATATCTCAGGCCACCTAATTCCCGAGGTTCTTTCAACTCCAGAACTTTAGGATTTTCTGACTCTACATATGCAAAGAACAAGGCCAATATTAAGCCACCGTTTCTCATAAACAGTTGACTGCAGAGTTCAGCCAGCTGCTTTTTGTTGATTTAATGTTATTAGTTGTTGTTTTATTTGATCCCACTGCAGAAAGTGGACACTGTGATATTTGTATTTATAAATATTGTACGCACCAATTGCAGAACCAGTGGGCTCATTTAAAAAGAAAGATTAAACACATAAATTACTGTAATGCGTTAAGCTTCCAACTGCCTTTATTCTCAGCACCCAGAATAACTAAAAGTACCCTAATCCAAATCTAGAGACAAAGAGTATACCAGAGAAACACCTGCCCGTCATGAGAATGTTATAGGAAATCATGGGGCATGTGGATCCAACTTTATGATATTCAAGGACTCTCTATAATAGAGAAAACAGAGTTTCCCTGCATGCATTCTACACTTTGTCATCCCCTACCTATTGCAGTCATCTATTTAACTCAGAATACAGAGATGTGAGCTTTAACTGCCAGGGTGAGCCAAGAATGGATCGACTACTGCTGCTGTCCATGCCAACAGCAAATTCAAAAGTATTACTGCCTTGCTTGGTTCAGCGTGTGAAAGAACTCTAGTTGCCACAACCTAGGTTTTATCTACTTATTCCTTTACATTTGAAAACGAGGCCTCTGCCTAGGTTAACAGTATTGTTGGTGCTAACATACAAGGCATCTCTAGGAAAAAAGAGCATGCATTATAAACTTCTCAATTATGTTGTGATGAGAAACAGTAGCTTAGGGAACATAGGGAAAAGCATAGGCTAGAACAGTGATTTTCAACCTTTTTCATCTCATGGCACACATAAACTAATTACTAAAATTCTGCAGCACATAAAAAATATTTTTTGGCTGATCTGACAAAAAATAGGTATAATTTTGACTCATTTCCATGAGATGGTTATTGTTGTGTTGGCTGTTATTATTTTTTTTATTATTATTTGACCATCTAAGGGAAAAAGATCAGTGCCCCTGCATGTTTTAAAAATTCTAGTGGCAAATAGGTTGAAAGTTGCTGGGCTAGAGTTATCCAGTGCTTTTCATTAGTGGCCATCGGCTCTAGCTGCTCAGTTGTGCTATAAATATTCGGCAAGAATGGTCTGCAAACTTTGGATCTGTTCTCTCTACTCCACCCACTCTCTCACTCTTCCAGAATCCAGAGCCTATCCACTTTTCAGGATTTGCTGTACATCTACGTTCTTCCAAGAAGCATTCCCAAAGTAGGCCAGATTATGTCACCTCCTCTTTGGAATAGGAATATCACTTACTATGCAGCCTTGGAATTGATTACTATCCCACTGATGGTTTTGTAGGCTAATGTGGAAACTAATTCACAGTTTTGGGATATACCCAGGTGGACATTAGTGGAGGTAAGAAGTCTAAGAAAATCTTTGGGAAAAATTAAGTCAAAATTATTATGAAAAATAAGAGAATTGAGATTGGAAAAATACAATAAGGGGTAGTAAATTGAACACATCTCTTTCAGGAATGTAAGCTTATCAGCCAAGGAATCCAATTTATAAGCTTATTTGAAAGCTGGCTTAATTTAACTTTTAAAATACATTTCTAAAGTAAACTATATTGAGATATAGATATATAAACTATATATTGAGGATGATTAACAAAATGTTGCATTGGTTTTCATTTTGAAAAATAGTAAAGCATAATTTTAAAGCACGGACTCTGGAGCCAGGTGGCTAATTTGTCTCTGGAGCTGTGTGACTTTGGGAATGTTACTTAACAGTTCTATGTCTTTCTTTTCTCATTCATAAAATACAGTACTAGTAATGTGAATATCTACTTTATAGGAGCATTATGAGAATTACATGGTTATAAGCATTAAAATATATACAGCTCTCAGAATATTGCCCAGCATATAATAAGTTCAGTATAAATATAAGCTATTGATATGTTTTAATCGTTGAATGATATTGAAATATCATTATGATTAGAAAGGGCACAGGTAAATAGTGGGATGAAACATCTCTGAGTTCTAATTAATATTTCTCCAAATACATATTGTCTCTGAAGATATGTCCTATTATTTTTTGTGGCATGAGGAGTTGAAATAAAACATCTGATCTATTTTCTAGGGTTGCAGCTGGAGAGTTGGACATTTAAACAGAGAACTTAATAATATTCTATCCTATCTAATAAAGAGGGAATAGGCTAATTGATCATCACACCCTCAAAGATGGCGGCGCCCACAGCCAAAACATGGTGGAGCCCAGTGACCTCAGCCCTGCTGGGGTGGCAGGTACACAGCATGGCCAGGCCTGCCCCCAGGCAGGTCTGGCCGCTCCGCATGCCTGCTTCAGGAGTCCCTCAGTCTCCTCAGCCCCCCTGCCACCCAAGGTAGCTGAGGTGCAGGCAAGCCTCAGGATAGTGGCTGCCCAGCCACTTAGTGCCGTCCAAGGCTCAGGGAACGAGGACTGGCAGAGGAGTGATGAGGGCATCACCTTTTCCTGATTGCCAAGTTGCCTCCCACCCCTGAGAGCTCCTGGACTATGAGAGGGGACAGGCTGGGCTGACGCCCCCCACCCCCTCCAGTGCATGAATTTTTATGCGCCGGGCCTCTAGTATACATATAAAAGCATGCAAATTGTCCCATGGGGAGTTCAACCAGGAGACCTGGAGTTTGATCTCTTACTATGATGTATGCTAACCACAAGGGGACAGCACACAATGAGGAAAGGCCCTGACTCACAGCAGGCAGACAGGGAAAGGAGGCCTCAGCTGGTGGCCTGCAGCTGAAGGCCCTGATCTGCCCTGATTGCCAGCCTGGCCTAGGGATCCTATCTGAATTTCATGCACCAAGCCTCTGATGTTAAAAAAAAATGATGAAACATTATGCCTTTTCATTATCAGTCAGTATCTACAAAATTGTAATTAGTGTTTGTTAAAATAATAAGAGTGACAGGACCACTTCTGTGCCAAATAAAATCTGATTGTGGGAGACAGGAATTAAATTTTGATGTGATTGGAATCAAGACCACAGTAATTACTTTTGTTCTTTGGCCATATTTTCAGTTCTCTGTCATTTGGGTTTTTTAAAGGAGTGTAGGCTCCTTTTGATATTGTAAGAAAAAATGAATTTTAAGAACTGATCACTTCCATGTTCTTCAAATGCCTCCTTGTCTCCATCCGGAAATGGAGAGGATCATTGGCTGAAAGTTATGGTAAGTCTAGAGCAGTGGTCAGTTCCTAACCATCAGAAGTTATGCAAAACCTCCATCCAGTCACTTGGCATGTTTGTTATAACTGTCTTCTGTTTCCAAAAATATGGCTTGGAGATAGTCATGAGTCAGAAATAGGTCATTTTTTGTACAGAAGAGGCAATGCAGAGAGGAAGGCATTGTCACTATGTTACATGGGACCATTGGCACATTTTCTCAACCATATACTAGAACATATAAAATAATATATATTTAAAGGATATAAGAGACTACATTATTAGAAATAGATTTTTCTGAAAAATATTAAATGTACATATAACATGTACCTCAAGTTGTGTGTGTGTGTGTGTGTGTGTGTGTGAGAGAGAGAGAGAGAGAGAGAGAGAGAGAGAGAGAGAGAGAGTTGGTAAAAAAGAAGGGTTATCCTGCAAATAATAATAATAATAATAATAATAATAATAATAATAAAATAGCAACCATTTACTAGAATTAGGTGCCACCCAGTCTTCTAAGTTCTTTAAATGTATTAACTAACTGCATGTTGGTAACAGCTTATGAAGTAGGTACTACTTTCATTCTTGCTTTACAGATGAGAAAACTGAGGCACAGAGGAATGAGAGAGCTGTCTAAATAATTCAGAATTCAAATACAGATGCTCTTGATCCCGGGCTTTGTGCTCCTAACCACAGCTGCATAGATTCTGTATTGGGGATTACCAGGTATTAATTAGAGGTACAATCAATCAGTTAAACACTCCCTTGTTTAATTAAAGAAGTACATTTATATATGTCAGGCTTACGGGTACAAAACAGGCTCACTCTTGCACTCAGGAAATATATGATATACCAGATGTACAGGCACTTCATACATAGTTACTTCCCTATTTAATTCAAAATGTAAAAGTACTATGCAGAAAAACATTAGAGATAAAATGAAGTTTTAGAGAACAAAACATTTCAGAAGGGGTATTTTGCTTATAACCTACTAATTATAAGCAACAAATAAACTCAACCATGAACATGATGTCATAAAGGAAAGGGAGCTTATCTAATTTATCTCATTCTTTTTTTAATATATATTTTATTGATTTTTTTTTTTTTACAGAGAGGAAGGGAGAGGGTGAGAGAGTTAGAAACATGGATGAAAGAGAGACATCGATCAACTGTCTCCTGCACACCTGTTGGGGATGTGCCCGCAATCAAGGTACATGCCCTTGACTGGAATGGAACCTGGGACCTTTGAGTCTGCAGGCTGACACTCTGTCCATTGAGCCAAACCAGTTAGGGCTTTATCTCATTCTTTATCTCATGCTTATCCTAGAATAGGCATCACAACGTGTCTAATGATGGAGCTGTCCCATGAAACAGCAAGACAGGCAATCCCGAACAGACCAACATGATCAATCCCCTCACTATCAGAGCATATATATATATATATATATATACATATATATATATATATATATATATATATATATATATATATATATATGCCAAGTGACCATAACGATGGAACAACTGGAACAACCAGTCATTATGACACGTACTGCAGCAGCCAAGTGCCCCAAATGGGGCTCTAATCACCCCCCACAACCACCCATGACCCTCTCCTTCTTCCTCCTAGCTGGCCTGGCCCCAATCGACCCCTTCCATCCCAATTGGAAGTAGGGCCAGTTAGCCAACCTACTGTATCCCCTATCCTCAACTGGCTTGGCTCCGATGGCCCCCATGGTGGAGGGCGGCCAGACCCCATCCATGCATGAATTTATGCACTGGGCCTCTAGTCTTATATAAGGACCAACATTTTCTGTCCAGTCTCAGCCTTAGCATCGGCTATACGAGTAGATCCCCGCTGACCCAGGCATATGCCCCTAGCTCCCTTTTGTGTCCTTGTTTGTTTTGATACGCAAAATCATCTCCCAAGTAATTCCTGCACAATTGCCATGTTCTGACTGAGAAATTCCACTATCGCCAAAGCCTGAGAGGGAAATTCCATAGTCTGGCCTGGTGGTTTAGGCCAGATACAATCTTCTAATTAGCTGGCTCCCCCTCACTTGTCTGTATATCACTATCTCCTTCAATGCCTCTGACTTGGCAGGGAGTTCCACTAGGACCTTGTCAGAGACATCCACTGTGGCTGCTGGTGCATTGACAACAGTACAAGCTCTGAGATATAGAAACACTCTCTCCATGTTTCTGTTCCTGGCAGTATATAAAATTAGTCTGCAACTTTGTAAGAGTGAGAGCAAGAATTTCTTTCATAAAGGGAGATGCTTATTGACTTGTGCACAATCCTCAGATACTAGAGGAGGAATAAAGTTTACTATACTTACTAAGTCAACCTTCTTGAGAGAAATATTTAGAAATATGTTGGTAAGTTTCATTACCTGGAAAACATTTCTTTCTCATTTTCTTCCTCTCCTTCCCTCTCTCTCTCTCTTTCATCTTTTCCCCTTCAAGGCCTATTATTTTCGTTATAATTTTCCTGATCTGGACTGCTTTCTGGAGTTTTTTATCTTGATTTTTGGGACCTTTGCACAGTTTGGCTTTGTAAATATGTTGGGTAAATGATTTAACCTTCCAGTAGAATATTAAATCTCCTTAATGTATCAAACATCCCTACCTCCCTTCAACTTGGTTCTAATGAGTAGTCTTTGCTTTAGGAACTTCTACATATTGAATACAGTTAGGGCTATTTTGTCTTTTTATTTCTATTTAAGTATTTTGACTCAAAATATCTTCCCCCATTACAAACTATCTACTTTAATCAAACGACTGTCTTAACTGTCTATTTCTATGCATTGTGGGCTCTGTTCCTGGTAGAAATGCCCCTAATCTCTCTTTATTTCTACTGACCAGAGTCTATTCTCTAAGAAATATCAGCCATAGACAATACTGGAAAGTCA